>CAUYQV010084836.1:0-11928 GCA_963574575.1 Galagoides demidoff | reverse complement strand
AAAAGCATGGATGGAGCTTGAGGTGTTTATCTAGGCTATGAACAAAAGCTGGATCAGGAGAAAAGCAGACAGTGGCAACCTCAAAACCAGCCATTTCTCATGTAATTAAACTTCTCAGACACATTCAAGGCAATTTGCTTGTCTGAGTTCTAGACATAATAACTACTTGATTATTCTGGAGAGGAATTGGGACTGTACCTAAAATATGTTCTCATGATAATAGTTTTACTTTGAAGAATGTATTTAAGATTCACAAGTTAACATTAACAAAATGAGTAATTGCCTAGACAGTTATCTCAGAAACTAAAACTTTATGAGTAGAGAAAAAATATTTAAATGCTTTGTAAAGGTTACATTAAAAAAATTTTACATGAGCAAATTTGACTTTCAGTGCTATAATTGCCTAGCCTGCAGCTAGGCCCTGGTACACCAGACCTCGCTCTAAGCAGCTGTCCGCTGGGGTGTTCGGGGAGCCCCAGCAGACCAGCTCACTAAGAATGTCTTCGCCACTGTACCTTCTCTCGTGAGCCCTCGCAGGGCCCGGGCTTCATATTTTTGGAGTCTCTTCTTCATTTTAAATTGTAGATGGGCTGCAGGGGGGACGTGTCTTGCCCACACCCCATTAGCACAGTTTTTGTTAATCAGGCGGTGTCTGGGAAGTGGGCCAGGAAGAGAGGGTAAAAGTTGATAGGATGGGACACTGGAGCTTCGTAGCCCAGGACGGGGGTCTCCAGGTTACAGTCCACTGGGAGAAGGAGAGGACAATTTGGGTCCAGGGAGTGTCAAGGTGACGTAAACAGCCAGCAGGGAGAACGGTGCCGGGGGAGCAGACACGGGGAGCCCTTAAAAGAGACCCCCGAGATCAACCTCGGCTTCCAAAAACTTTAACTGAGACTAGGTCCTATTTAATTTATTTACTACATTCTTGGTGTAATAAGCTTTCTCAAACTTGCCTCACAGTAAGTATTTGTCAAAGGAATGAAAGAGGGAAAGAATAAACACACGAGAGCTGGTCTGCTCGCACCCCTTTATCAGCATCAAACTTCTCCCGTTAGACGTCCGAACTCCTTCGGTGTCCTCCCCGACCCCATTCCATACTCCACTGGCCTTTCTCCACTGAATCCTCCCTCGTTTCCAGCCCTTCTTTGCAGACGCCCGCGGCCCCAGGCCTCAGGCCATCTGGAACACTCTCTCCAATGGCTGGGCATTAAGAAGATCTCAGGTACAAGGTCCTGCAGGAAACCTTCCCAGATGCACCTCCCCCAGACCAGCAGGTCCAGGCTGCCACCCCTCCTGCTTCTAAGACCCCTGTTAGAGCTAAATGTAAGATACTGGCAGAGACAAGCTGCTTTCTAGATGTCCTACAAATGCTGACCCAGGCTTCACTGCCGCCTTTATCCCCCTCACGCCCGTCCTATCTGCACATCGATTTCTGTGGCCGCAGCCAGAGATGTTGCTCTACTTTTCAAGTTGAATATGATTAGATTGGCACTATGTGGATGACCCAGGATAATCTCTCCACGTAAAGATTCTTGCCAGGAATTACATTGGCAAACTCAGTTTGGCCGTGGAAGGTAAGACCATCCGTTCAGGGTGTTCGTGAGCAGACTCCTCTGCCATCTTTCTGCCCAGGACGCCTGCCGTTTTCTGATGACGCTGTGTTGGAGTTAAGGGTTTTTGCCTCTGCCTCCATCACTGGGCCACCGGTTTTTACGTCTTGGTCATCTTGACCCCAAAGCCCTCCCAGCTACCACCCAGTTTCTGCTCCTAGTTACACGAGACTCCCTGCAGGTGGTGTCTGTGCTCTGTCTCCGTCCCACCCCCATTCCTACGCTTCCTTGATTTTGCCTCTGTCTGGATTCTGACCTCAGTGCTGCACCTGCACAGTTCTTGTCCCAGATTAGAAGCCTGCCCTGGTTCTAAGTTCCACAGCGTGTTCTCAGTGCTCACACATTCGGAAATGTTTGCCACTGTTGGTTCCTTTTTCCTTCTGGAGACTTCCATTAGGACAGTCTATTGCGCCCTTCTGTGTGAGCTTCTCCTGACCAGCTGGCTGGTGGGTGGGTATTGCCTCTGTCTGGAGAAGGCTGCTGGCCACTTCCCCGGGGTCATGTCTCTCCACACTGCCTCCTGCCCCTGAGACCCCAGACCCGGGGGCCCCCAATCTTCCACCAACATGCTCAGGGCCTGGCGGGGTCACTGCCTGGGCTCTGTCTGTCTCCCCCTCCTGGGAAGCACGTCTTCCCCTTCCTTCAGATCTACATGAAACGGGGCATTGCTGTCTCTGCCCCTCTTTTCTGCCTGGAAAAGAGACAGGAAGAGTCTGGGGAGAAGCAGGAACAAAAGGAGGAACTGAATTCCCAGGTATTTGAAGAGCAAGAGAATGATGAGAGCTGCTTGGGAGACCACGGCTTCTACAGAGCTGCTGTCCACTCCCCTGCTCTGGAGGCTCCGGGCAAAGCCCCGTCACTGGAACGACTGGATCTCTGAGGGCAGCGGGCAGAAGTGCACACAGCTGGCCAGAGACAGAAATGGAAACATCAGGGCTGTATGTGCAGCCCACACAGCGGGGACTTTGCAAACAGCTTCAAGATAGACAGATGTTACTGATGGGTTTGCTAATTTCTATTTGAATATCTGCAGCTGACTAGGATTGCCTATACATTCCTTACTCTGGGGATCAAACCACTGGGCTCCTCTAGGCCAAGTCAACTGTGGGCTCACAGCCCTGAACTTGGCCCAGAAACCAGTCACAGGGGCCCTTCCACAGCCTGCCGCCTCCGGGCCCCTCCCTGCCTGATCCTCCTTTTACCTTTTGGCTCTGCCTCGATCATAACACTCATCTCTCTACTTTGAAATGTTCTCTTCACATTCATCTCTCTCAAAGCCGAAGGGCTTGTAATGAGTAGGGTTGGAACCGTTTCCCCCACTGTGTGCTTGGGAGCCCCTTGGAAGTCGGTCTGCAGTAACACTGCTAAGGCCCTTCTCTGAGTCTTTAGGTGGGTGCTGTGGGTGTCCCAGTCTGAGGTGGGAACTGTGGGTGTCCTAGCAACCCCTTCTGCTTGTTCTCTTGGACAGTGGACACCTAGGCAGGTGCTTTCTCCAGGTGAGCCTCACATGCCCATGGGAGAATCCCCATCTCTCCCTCCCACTCACATCCTGAGTTTGCTGCCTTGGCACCCACATCCATTCTCTGATTTCCCTGGGACGTTAGCTCTAGGTTACGGAAGGGAACAGAGGAAAGGGCTTCCTCTCCGCCCCAAGCCCCTGGCCAGAGACCTTTCTCCTTCTGAGCCTTGGAACCCCTGACACAGTGTCCAGGCCATGGTGGTAGCCCACCGAGTGAGCATGTTAGATCAGGCTACTTGCCTTTCCCTGAACTCCACACACCCCATGAAAAACTGTTTTGTGGTCTCCTCCCAAGAGTCAGAGACAATTACGCCCCAGGGGCGTGCGGCTCCCTCTCCCAGCCTTCCTGCTGACAGCTACCTGCCTGCTCCATCCTCGGGAACTGTTGGCTGCCTTCCTCCCCATCATTTTCCTCCTCCAGGACTAAAGACTGCAGTGTGCTGTGTGCCTGGGGGCCAGGAATCTCGGCCCAGCTGTGATATTTCACCGTGTAGGAAACACTGCTGGAAAGGACTTTATGATTTCAAAATTGCTGTTTCTTTCTTTCTTTTTTTTTTTTACAGTTTTTGGCTGGGGCTGGGTTTGAACCTGCCACCTCCGGCATATGGGGCCAAGTGCCCTACTCCTTTGAGACACAGGCACCACCCAGAATTGCTATGTTTAAACATAAGAGACCATCTTGAAAATTAGTTTTCTTAAAATTAGATTTTTAAAATCTAATCTTATTTTTAAAATCTAGCTTTCTGAAAAAGCAAAACCATTAGCTTTTATATCTTTGTTCTTTTTTCATTTTTAAGAAAGCCTCTTCACCCTCACCCAGAGAGACCTACAGAGTTGGTAAGTTCCCAGTGCAAGGAGGGTGTGAAGGTTCCCCAGTCACCTGCTCCCCCAGACTCCATGCGGCTCTGAGCTGAATCTGCCTCACCCCTGTGGGCCTCACCCTACAGGCTCTGAGCCAGGCCACCCTTCAGTCCCCCGTGCTGCCATCGTGTGCCGGCAATGCCTGTGCCCCATCCTCCTCTGAGGCTCTTCCAGGCACTCTGTGGGTGGCTATGCTGTGCTGCTTGGTGCCTGGACAGGGAACTCAGGGGCTCCCATGGGAATTTCACCTGGGGATCTGGGCAAAGACAAGTAAAAAAAGAAGAAATTCACACCTCCCTGGGAGACTGAACCTGGACTCACCGAGATGGGCCTTTCCAAAGGAAGTCTAATCCTGCCCCCTCTGTGAGTGTAACTGAGACGGAGGAGTAAGGCAGCCTCCCAGAAGGGACCAGGTGCTGGGAGCAGGTGGGGGCTTGACAACAGTCACGCTCCAGGAGGTCACGAAGTGCGGGAGAAGCCCTGGGAGCTGAGGTCAGCAGAGTAGCGGAGACTGAGCAAGCTACAGGCATAGAGACTTCCCTCCTCGCATTTCTGGGTGGAGGTGCGAGCTGGCGGTGTCGCACAGGGAGAGCGCCTTCTTGGAGGCTGCTCATTCAGCAGCACACGAGCAGGGAGGCGCCCAGGCTCACAGGCCCCTGATGTCACTGTGAGTTCTGCTCTCCCCACCGCTGCTGCACTGGAGGGGAAGTTTCCCACAAATGAATTTTGGGAGACTCATTCAGACTGTAACACTCACCAACTGCATAATTTCAGGAAACCCCTTGTAGAAATTTCTGCCCCTGTGAGTTGGGGCTAATAATGGCAACAGCATTATTATACTGGGGAAGCTGATGAGAGACAGACTGAGTGTGTGGCAGGGCTTGGGTACCTCCTTAGCACTTGACCTCTGGAAATGAGGAAGCAGGCAGCCCGACTGACCAGCACCCTGGGCAGTGGTATTCAGCCAGAACTAGCTGGTGTGTTTTTTATCATCCCTCACCAGCTAGCACTTCTGCAGCTCGCCACTTTCCCCAGCTCCTGGCACTTTGCCCTCCAAGAGCCTGAGACAACAGAGAGTGAGCAGGACATCGGGGTATGTTCCTTGGGGCGCAATTAGTGCCACTCTTTTTGTCACTCCCTGGGGGAATGTCTAGCCAGAGCACAGGCTGTGACGCGGATGAATTTAGTGAGTGTCAGCTGTTTGCAATCTGCAATCTAGTTTAATTTCTAGCCAGAGCCTCTGTTTTGAATATTCTCCAGACTTTGAATAACGTTTATTAGTTTTTCTCTGCCCTATTGAAATTTTATGACATTGAGACAGGAGAAAAAAATGCCTGTATAATCACTCGTGATCCCCTCACCCACAGATAACCAGGATTAATAATTTTGTGCATTATTTTCCAGTCTTATTTTTGAAATGTATTTAAGATCATGTTTTCTCCATGCTAAGATTTCATAAATTATAAGATACATTATCATTATAATAGCACATTTGGAAAACAGGAGAGGAGAAGACAGGGGCCCCACTTTATCCAGTCTGTACAGGGTGGGTAGGACTCACGTCAACTTACATATGATAAGACACGTGTATCAGAACCACAGAAATGCATGGATACATCCCCCACATCCCAAGTAATCGGGTTTTCGGGTTACTGTTTTTGTTGTTGTTGTTTGTTTGTTTGAGACAGAGTCTCACCCTGTCACCCTGGGTAGAGTGCCCTGGCATCATCACAGTTCACAGCAACCTCAAACTCTTGGGCTGGAGCAATCCTTTTGTCTCAGCCTCCCGAATAGAGGCACCACACCTGGATACTTTTTCTATTTTTAGTAGAGATAGGATTTCACTCCTGTTCAGGCTGGTCTGGAACTCTTGAACTCAAGCAATCCACCTGCCTCGGCCTCCCAGAGTGCTACGATTACAGGCGTGAGCCGCCGTGCACCAGGCACAATCGACACAGCTGGGTGGCCCCCGTTGCCGACTTCTCGGGTTTGTCTGGGAATCTCCTTGCAGCTCCTCCACGTGCCTGGAAGGGAAGGGCCTTCCGGCCTCTGCGGCTCTCTAGCTGCAGTGTGCTGACCGCTGCTCTGGGGCACAGTCTGTCGCTTTTGAAGCCACTCAGAAACCCAACACCAGAAATAGTCAGGCCTGTGCAACCTCCCAGCCATGTTCAGAAGGCTGGGAGGAAACACAACTTGAAGGCAAGAAAAGAAAGTCCGGCAAATAGTTCTTCCACATTTGACTTGGGGGATATTTGGGAATATTTTTCTTTGGACGATATTAAACACGAATTTTAGGGGGACAACTTCTGCCTACTTCCCCACTCCTTCCTCTCTGGTGGATCAGCCAGTGGAGGCCCCACACCTGGTGGCTGCTTGCCTCCTCTCTGACGGATTCTTCCAGACTTTTACCCCGAGCTGTCGTGAGCTTTTCTCTCAGCGCCCTATTGCCCTGCTAAACTCAGAGCAGCATGTTTCATACAATTTGAGAAACGTAACTGTTTCTTTACATTTTGAACCGTCTTATGTAAACTGTGACTCGGCTGCCACACACCGGGGTTGGTTGAGAGTCCAATCTCAGTTAGGGAGTGGTTTTTACCTGTTCCCTTGGGGTCCTATGAAAATCCTAGGCTTATGCAACCTGACACCTCTGGTGTGCTTCCTGAAACCTTCTGAAACTCAAAGAAACAGTTGATTCTCCTGGGGCAAGGAATCCCCAAGCACAAAAGTAAGGTAATATTTACGGGAGAGCAGGGAGAGGAAAACTGTCCTATTCTTCTTCCTCTTCTTATAAAGAACAGAACAGGGAAGGAACTGACACCTTCCTTCCCTGCTCCTAGAACTGGCAGAGAGAGACAGGGTTCCCTGCCGTGCCTGGGGATGGGCCATGGACAGCGCTGCTGGCCCAGACCCACATGGGGTCTGTGTGCCTTCATGCTCCTTTCCCTTCCACTGGCAGGATATAAAGGCTCTGATCAGGACCCGCAAGGATTAGGGACACAGGACGGCAGGAGTCTCAGTCATCCTGACCAAGGCCTTCTGCCCAGCAGACATACTGACCAGCAGAGATGGGCATGAGAGAGAAAGACATTCGTGTGTGTTGACCCACTGCAATGACGGGGTTTCCTAGGCTTACACAGCTAGCACTTTACCGTAACAAATTTCTCTCTCAATTATCTGCATATATAAGCAGATGTGTGTCATGACTTATTTAACCATTTTTCTATTCTTACACATTTTGGTTCATTAACATTTTATTTTTAGAAATAACATGGATGGAGCTGGAAAATATTCTACTTAGTAAAGTATCTCAGGAATGGAAAAAAAAATCCAATGTACTCAGTACTACTGTGAAACCAATTTATAATCACTCACACTTGCATATGAAAAATGAAACACAACTATAGCCTAGGATGAAGGAGAGAAGGAGGGAAGGGCAGGGAGGGACGTGGGTCGATAGAGGGAGGGTTAGTAGGGGGACCACACCTGTGGAGCATATTGTAGGTACAAGTTGGATCTACCGGGTGTAGAACACAAATGTCTTAATGATGTAATTGGGTAAATGAGGTGAAGGCTATGTTGATTAGTAGGATGCAAGCACTCCAATTTGCACAAATAATCAACACATTGAATCCTATAATGGCAAAAATGTATTTATGATCCATCTACAAATGACTTAATAAAAAAAGAAAGAAATAACATTATAGTAAACATGCTTGAAGAAGTGCGCATACTTTGAAGAATATTTAGGAAAATATATTCTTATAAGAAGAAATTTATAGTCAAAATTGAAGATTTTAAATTTCAGCTCAATTTGGTAAAAATTAACACCTTGCCCTGAGAAAATCTGTGTCAAATAGACTTCCTCAGACTGTAAATGCACTGTCCACACCTCTCCCAGTCGAGTCTATCAGCAATCATTTTATTCTATGCCATGGACAGAAAAAACAAAGGACTGTAAGTCCAAAACAGAAATCGTCCTTTATTTACTGCAGGTGAGATTGAGTTCTGTTTTCTTTCTGGTATATTTATAAGCTGTTCATATTTCTCATGTGCATGATCTTTTTTTAATTTATTGTTTCAGGTTCACTGACAGTATAAAGAATTAGGTTACACTGTTTGCATTTGGTAAGTAAAGTCCTTATAATTGTATCCCTCCCCCAACAGGTGTGCTTGACCTTGACCCCCTTCCTCCTCCCTCCTCCCCTCATTCCCTCGGTCCCCCTTTCAAATTGTTTGAGTTTCTCTCTTACATGAGTATGTATTAGATCATCTGCTGTCTTCATATCAGAATTGAGTACATTGGATTCTTGCTTCTCCATTCCCTGATGCTTTACTAAGAAGAATGTGTTCCACCTCCATCCAGGTTAATACGAAAAATGCATAGTCTTCATCTTTTTTAGTGGCTGAATAGTACTCCATGGTACACGTGTACCACAGCTTGTTAATCCATTCCTGGGTTTGTGGGCATTTAGGCTGTTTCCACATTTTCGCGACTGTAAACGGAGTGGTGATAAACAGCCTAGTACAAGAGCGTCTCAGACCTCAGTACCCGCGGGTGGGGAGGAGGCAGCAAAGAAAGATACGGTGTCTGGGGAGTACCCAGGCCACAAGCCGGAGCTCAGGCTTCCACAATCAGGAGTGTGTGATGTGCCTGGGAAAGGCAGGAGCACCAACAGTCCGGCTGCTCTAGAGGGGCAACAACCCACCGCAAGATGGCGAGTGAAGAGATGTTTGAAGATGCTGTGGAGGAGGGTGTCATCAATGGAGAATATAAAATCTGGAAGAAGAAAAAAAAACAAAATAGTCTAGTGCAAGTGTCCTTGTAGTAAAAGGATGTTTTTTCTTCTGGGTAGATGCCCAGTAAGGGGATTGCAGAATCAAGTGAGAGAGGTCTCGTTTGAGTTCTTTGAAGATTCTCCATACTTCCTTCCAAAAAGGTTGTATTAGTTTGCAGCCCCACTTGTAAAAGTGTTCCCTTCTCTCCACATCCACACCAGCTTCTGCAGTTTTGAGTGTTTGTGGTATGGGCCATTCTCGCTGGGGTGGGGTGATATCTCAGGGTGGTTTTGGTTTGCATTTCTCTGATGGTCAGGGATGGTGAGCGTACCCTTGAACGTGTCTTTTGCAAGATTCTCTCATTGGGTTATTTTTATTTCTCCAGTTAATGTGTAAAAACTGTTTATATGTTGGGAATATCTTGCTCTTGTCTCATCTTGAAGATATCGTCTTTGTGTTAAAGTGTATTATCTCTTGGTTTTAGCTATTTTTAACTTTATTCAAACTATCTTCTGACATATAAGAGACAAATGTATGTGTGTATAGATGTATACATATTGTTAAATTTTATGTAGACAAATTTTTGATCTGTTACTTTATAACCACTAAGTATTACTGCTTCCCTTATAATACCATCATCACCACTCCCAATACATTAAAGTTTGTGTGTTTTCTTCTAATTAATGAATAAGTAAGTGTTTAATGCATATAGATACTTAAAATATGTGTGTGTCTATATAATCCATCTGGGAAAAATACGAGAATACTTTATTTCTTCTATGTATATGGTATCATGATTTCTTTAATTTCTGATATAAAATTCCCCACTTATTACATAACAAATTTCTATTTTATCTCTAACAGTTTCTATTATTTTATCGATTATTTGTGTTTTGAGTGAACAAATCCGAATCCCACTTTTCATGATTCCGTGTGGTTTGTCATGTAGATGTACAATAATGCATTTAGTTTATTTCCAACAGTTGAAGATTGTTTGATATTTTTATTTGCCACATGAATATATTCATGAAATTATCATCCGTATCTTTAGAATTACTACTTCAAGATAGATTTCTTGAATTAGCATATTAATACATTTAAAATTCTTAAAACATATTTTCTACACATCAGAAAATTTTATGACAATTTACACCTGTGCCACCAAAGTGAGAGAAGGCCTTTTCATCACACCGTCACCAGCATTTACACTTTTAAGAATGTGGGTTAATTAGAGAGGCTAAAATAACATTTTGATTTAATTACATGTTTTGATTATAACTTGATCCTTTAAATAATATAATTGTCAGTACCCAGTATTCCTGGTAAAACTTAGCTCAACAAGGAGGTTGCAGGCCAGCCAAAGTTAATCCCAGAACCTGGAATGTTTAAAATCACTTCTCCTGAATGGTTTTGGGAAGAGTGAGGGAATCATTAAAACCTTTATCTTTCCAGGAGGAAACCTCAAAGGCTCCCACCACTTCCCCAGCGGTGCGGGTCTCTGGCTCTCCATGCAGCTGCTTTCTGGCAGCGACTCTCTTGACAAAAAACGTCCATGTGGAAATTTGGCCCGGCCCTGCCATCAATTCTCGTAGTAGCTTCACGTCGGGGGGTGTCCCCACTTGTCCAGTGCCCTGAGCAGTGATGGTCTGGCTACTCTCTCTGCACTCACCTTGGGCTCTGCCAAGTCAGTCACCCCCAAGACTGGACGTGCCTGGCTCAGAGGTGGTTCTCACCGGGACTTAGCTCCTTACACAGGTGGGAAGATCCAGCCTCACCTTCCGTCCCCGGGAAAAGTGTATGCGGACAGCCTGTGGCTTTCATCCTGAGTCAAGGCATTCTGGGCTCACACTGGCCCCTCTGTCGCAGCTGATGAGCTGGGGCACTCAGAAATGTACAGATGGGAAGCTGCATTTCAGAAGCGGCTTCACGTGGACCCTGGGTCAGGTCCGCTGGTGGAGGTGCGTCCATTACGTGGACCCTGGGTCAGGTCCGCTGGTGGAGGTGCGTCCATTACGTGGACCCTGGGTCAGGTCCGCTGGTGGAGGTGCGTCCTTTACGTGGACCCTGGGTCAGGTCCACTGGTGGAGGTGCGTCCTTTACGTGGACCCTGGGTCAGTTCCGCTGGTGGAGGTGCGTCCATTACTGTCCTGCTGCCGGTTATCTGAGTGCAGAGAAAGGTCACGGGGTGGGTGGTGGCCATTCCTGTCTCTGACTTACTGCCTCATGAGACCCTTCCTAAAGAGTGATTGGTGGTTTTTATCAAATCAAGTGACCTCCCAAAGGCCAACAGACTCTCTTCTGATTTGCTGCCACCAACCAGAAATCCCTTCCCTGAAGACAGAAGGTAGCTGGCAAGAGCCAGGTCTGAAGAAAGGCAGGGACAGACAGTCTCTGTGACTGTCAAATGTGTGAGTAGGTAGATTCCACCACAAAGAGATAAAAAAAGACACAGAAAGTAGCCTGAGTTACCCCAGCAGCAGCATGATGGCCCCTCACGCTAGAGAGCTGGTGTCGGGGGTTCCCTGCTCACAGATGTGAGGGGGAGGAGGAGAAGTACAGGCAAATTGAGGGGCTCCCTGAAGAGTGCGACACACCCCAGTGTCGCCTCATGGGCCTGGGAGATGAGAACGGCAGGGCCACCACCCCAAACACCAGAGCCCCCACCAAGCCGAGCCCTGCACACTGCATGCCTTCTTTTTCCAAACACCACCATACCCTGTTACAAACCAGCCCCCCAGAAAGTGTGGAAATGGATGATAGCAACTTAAGAAAGCATTCTACTTAATAAATTGATGATGTTTGTGGACATGGAAAGGTTTACGCTTTAATTCCCCTGCAGAAAGGATGAGGGTGAAATGCTTCAGTGACTGATATAAACATTTGCTGGCTTTACAAAATATAAACTTTTAGAAGCCAAACGCTAGAGTTTGAGAGGAAAGTATGGAGGTGGAGGTTGTGAAAAGAGAGCTGCATCTGGTCTTAAATAGTGCCAGGTCAATCTCTTCTTGAGTTACACAATTACAGTTGTTTTTTTTTTTTGAGACGGAGCCTCAAGCTATCCCCCTGGGTAGAGTGCCATGGCATCACAGCTCATAGCAACCTCCAACTCCTGGGCTCAAGCGAGTCTCCTGCCTCCGCCTCCCAAGTAGCTGGGACCACAGG
>CAUYQV010084835.1:0-16363 GCA_963574575.1 Galagoides demidoff | reverse complement strand
TTTTTTTTTTTTTGAGACAGAGCCTCAAGCTATCCCCCTGGGTAGAGTGCCATGGCATCACAGCTCATAGCAACCTCCAACTCCTGGGCTCAAGCGAGTCTCCTGCCTCCGCCTCCCAAGTAGCTGGGACCACAGGCGCTCGCTACAACGCCCGGCCATTTTTTGGTTGCAGCCATCATTGTTGTTTGGCGGGCCCAGGCTGGGGATTCGAACCCACCACCTTGCGTGTACGTGGCTGGTGCCTTAGCCAATTGAGCCACAGGCGCCGAGCCAGATATAGTCTTGATTTACATTCTGAGGACCGTCCAATTTGTAGGAAGTCAGAACAGGGCATATTTCTGGAAAGTCACATTGAATGTCAATGTGGGGGGTGTGGCTTGGTGGTTGTTAGTGCTGAGAGAGGAGGAGCCTTGGCACATCAACTCTTCATTTCAAACTGTAAATTTGTGATCAGGAAGCGATGCTTGAGGCATTTTACGTTCTAACATGACAGTTTATTATTTATATACAGCTCTATAGGTGTTTCAGTGTATGTTAGTTACATTTGAGGAAACTGGTTGGGAGTCTTGCTTTGATGTGGAAAACTTGATAGCTTTGTCTGTGTAAAGCCTTGGGAAACAGGCTGTCAGTCAGTGTTTTCGTGCAGAGGCTGATTATCAAGAATCCATTCTTGATGTCAAGTCCATGGTTGGAAAGTGAGAGTTGTAAACTGGCAGGCCTGCTTTTGTTTGTGGTGTCATAGCAATGCTCATAGCCTTGTGTCCCCCCAGTGAGACAACCCTTTGTGGGGGAGCTAGCACAGGAAACAGGCTGTGAGTGAAATGCGTGTAGGTGGGGATCCTGGCTGTGAACTTGTCCTCTACTGGGCTCTGCCACGATGGCCATGGATACTTGCAAAATAACTTCAGCAGGAAATACAAAATGATTCTCTCATCAAGTTCAACCTGAGTCTTTTGCCAGGAGACATGGCTCTGTTCCACGAGCATTTTTTTTTTTTTTTTGAATGGTAACTATGGAATGGTAGGAAGTGTCCCACAAAGGATTTCCTTTGGTCATTATTGTTTTTTGCTTAGGAAAAATATGTTATGGGGGAGGGACAGTTCTCCCTTTGTGAGTTCTATGATTCAGAGTTTAAAAGGCCAGTGACAGGATCTGGGTCACAGTCTTGGTTTCCTGCTTGTGTGGGGCCTCAGGCTTCACACTCCTGTCCCTTTAAATATTGAGACTGGAGAGCTGTGTTTTGTCTCCTTTTTATAGTTGGTCACATGAGTGAAAAGTGCTTTTTCCTTGGGGTTAGAGTTTGCACTAAGGGAAGTACCATGTTGAAATAACCAAACCTTAAATTTTAGCTTTGTAAAGAGTTTAAAGATCACTTGTGCCTACCCCCTTCCCGTGCAGAACCCCCCTCCCACTCCCAGTGACAGCTGGGCAAGGCCCTGTGTGCTCTGAGCAAGTTTGATTATGTGTGGGTTTGTTCACCAGGGTTTTCCAGAGAAATAGAACCCATGAGATGCGTGAGTTATTTTAAGGCATTGACTCACACGATTATGGAGGCTCGCACATCCTGAATCTGCAGGATGAAGACCCTGGAACAGTTGGAACTGTAGGTCAGGCCGGAAGGCCACCTGCTGGGAGATTCCTTCTCACTCACAGGCCTTTGTTCTATAGGGCCCTTCAACCGACTGGATAAGGCCCACCCACTCTAGGGAGGGGAAACTGTTTTACTTGAAGTCCACTGATATACAGGTGTATCTCACCCAAAAATGCCCTCGCAGAAACATCCAGAATAATGTTTGGACAAATAGCAGGGCAGCAGGGTACAGCCAAATTGACATAAAATTCCCCATCACTGTGGCCTTCAGCATCTCAGATATTATACTTGCTGATGTTCAGCAACTCATGGATGCTACCTCGCCCCCCACCTCCCCTTTGTGGAAGGAAAGGAAGAGCTCTATTGTGCTGTGAGTTCAATGTCCCGTAAGTTTACAAAAAATATACTTAGATATCATTTGAATTTTTAATTTAATAGTGTTTTAGATTTTTAAATACTGTATATATACGTTATAGGCATATATACATCTATATAAAATTTGTTCACTTAACAGTATTATGTAACAGGAGAAACCTAAAGGAATTTTAGATGTTTTATTTGCTTCGGAGTTTTTTTGATAGATTTAAATTACATTTAAATAGTTTAAATAATCGTTAAATAAATTAAATAATAAAGTTGCCAAATAGCTGGGCTGCATGGCATGGCAAAATTGATGTAAAATTTTGATGTAAAATTTTCAGCATCAAGAATTTTATGCTTATTAATATCCAACAACTCAATAATGCACCCCTCCCCCCAATATACACACTCCCCTATTGTGGAAGGAAAGGAAGAGCAAAGCTGGAGTGGGAGCAGCATCTCTGCACTCCTTTCTGCATAGGGAAAGGGTGGGCTGAGGCCATTAGGTAACAGAGAACAGCTTTGTCTACAGGGCCTTTAAAAGCTGGTGTTAGTCGAGTGCAGCCTCCCTTCCTCTTTGGATTTGCCTAGGGATAGAAAGAGGCGATTTGTGTGCTTGACCACTGTACACATACACACACACACACACTCACACACACACATACACACACACAGGGGAGGCAGAGTAACAGAAAGGTCAGGTGGCCCACAGAGGCTGGAGCCACACTGTCTGGCTGGTACCCCAGCTTCACCAGTGACTTACTGAGAACTCTGGGAAGCTATTTAACTTTTCTGTGCTCAGTCCCCTCATTTGTAAAATAAGGAAAGACCTTCAGAGTTCACATGCTTCCCGGGCTGGGAAGTGGTAGCTGTAAAATGCTTACAGGATGCCTGACATCTAGTAAGTCCCAGACCATGTCCATTATCGTGATCACCCTCATCACACACAGTGCATGTCAGCACTTTGTGTTCACGCAGCACACGTGCTTATCTGTGAGCACAGGCAACCTACACATCTGGCAAATAAATGTACAGTGTGGATTTTATGCCAAACCTTCCTAATGAACTCTTGCAGGGTGGGCCCATGCTCGATACGCTTCATAAAAAGATATATATATATATATATATATATTTTTTTTTTTTTTACTTTTTTTTTTTTGAGACGGTCTCACTTTGACACCCTGGGTTAGAGTACGGTGGTTTCATAGCTCACAGAAGCCTCAAACACTTGGGCTCAATTAATCCTCTTGCCTCAGCCTCCCCAATAGCTAGGACTACAGGAGCCCACCACAATGCCCAGCTAGTTTTTCTATTTTTAGTAGAGATGTGCTCTTGCTCTTGCTCAGGCTGTTCTCAAACTCCTGAGCTCAGGTTATATCTACCTGCCTTGGCTTTCCAGAGTGCTAAGATTATAGGCATGAGCTATAGCGCTCAGCCTTTTTGGTACTTCATTAACAAAACTCTATTGGGTAGCGTCAAGGTCATAGTCACTTTAAATTAAATTATTATTATTAGTAGTAAAGGGAGTTATAGCAAGATGCTGGTGTGATATTGGAGTAAATTCAATATTTCAGGTTTGCTAAGATCACCTGCAGCCAGGCAGCCTTTCTGCTGGAACAAGGGGAGTGCATGAGTTCTCAGCCCTTACCTGTTGTACACTCAGTGAGCATGTCACCCGCCACTTGAGGCTCAGGTGTGCCTGAGGCTGCTGGAACTAAAGCAGCTTCTGACAGCTGGTGGGCTCTGGTGTGATCTGACTTCTTCTCTCTGATAAATGGCTTCACAGATGCTGCCAGCTTCATGCTCAATTAATCTCAGTTGAATTGATCATCCAGTTATAAAGAAAACCATTAGCAATAAAGCAAAACTTCCCAAAGAGCTTTTATGGGGAGGAGGAAAGGAAGCGGAATTGGTTTTTTAAAGAAATGAAGATGATGAACTTTATTTGAAAAGAACTCAGCACCAGCCTTCTCTCTACTTGGCTGACTCAGCCCTAAGAGGTGAGATAATAATTTTTTTCCACTTATTTACCTCAGGAATCATTAAAAGAAAAAATATATATTTTAATTAAGCCAGCATGTGTAGAGCTTAGCACGTGCCAGGCTTTGGTTTAAGCTGAGAACGTTTCCACACACTGCTCTCAACTCGTTCAGCAGTCTGACAACATGGCGAGGCAGGCAGAGTCACTCTTCACCCATTTACAAAGGAAGAAAGTGGAAAGAGATTAAGTAACTTGACCCAGATACAAACTGGCTGAGACCCAAAGCCTGTGCTCTTGGCCGTTTGCTACATGAGTTTCATTATCGTGCCCCATTCAGACCCTCATGCCAATTGGGCCACTTCCCGTCATCCTTACCTTTAGTTCAGGTGCTCACTGCCGTATTTCTGAAATCTTACATTCATGGTTAGAGCATTATGTGCATGTTCCTTACAAAGATAACTTCGTTATTACACATATAAGACACATTCTTTTTTTTTTTTTTTTAAGCAGAAGAAAATACTGAGAGGCAAACAGAAGAAAATAACGATGATTTATTTATACTCTCCTATCTATGACAACACTTGTTACCATTTTGGTACTCATCCTTCTAGATTCTTTTGTATGACATTCTTTCTTTTGAAGCAATAATGAACTAAAATGATGCATACTTCTTTGTAACTTGATTTTTTTCTCACCCAGCAATAGAGTGTAAATGTCTTCCCATTTAAATACATACATTTCTATGACATTATTTTTAGTTGTTAAAGTATATTCCATTGTAATAGATATGATATGGTTTACTCAACTAACTCTTTGCTTTTGGGCAACTGTTTCCAAATTTGAAAATTAGAAGTAAGGTGACTATGCTAACAACGGAAAGTATGTGAGGTGATGCTTGATTCAGCCCTTCCACAAGCATACTCACTTTAAACCATCATGTTGTACCCCATACATAATATAATTTTTACTTGTTGATTAAAAATATAAATAAGAAATAAGATTACTACAAACATTTTTATAGCTTAATCTTCATGCATATTAAAATATTTCAATTAAATTATTAGTAGTATTAATTAATACTTAATGACTACAAATTCCTATTAGTTCAAATGGTTTCTTAAAAAATGACCACCATTTTTCCTTTCAAGATACTTTCCCATAAACGGAGTTAATCACTGGGATCCGTAGTGAATTCTATATTTTCTCATTCACATGAGTCTTGATTTCATTAAAATTGTATGAATTCAACATTAAAACTATTGTGTGTTGTTTTTTAATTTTTTAGGAGCTAACTGATGACACATGAATAATACATTAGAAAAGTGACATTCTCAGACAAGCACTCAGAGGGCTTCCTTGTAACTCCTCGTACCCACAATACGCTAGAGGCAGCAGCTGTAGCACTAGTGACTGTGGATCTTGGTAGAATTAGGACCGATGTTCCACTTCAGAACAATCCCTCTGCCCTTTCTTGGGCTCAGAAACTCATGACTCTTCTGAAATCTCTCCTCGGCTTCCTACCTGGTGTTTCATCTCCTGGAACTTCCCTTCTCTAAGCCATATTTGCACATTGCTATCAGAGTTAGCAAACATGCCAATCCTGAGATTGCTCAGATATCTGAAAACCTTTTGCCATTAAAGATTAAGAGTGAAAGATTAAAGTACAACCAGTGTTTAGCCTGAGCATCAAGGTATTAACCTGTGTCTACACCTGTATCTCCACTGTCCCACACTATGGCTTTGTTTATCAATGAATGGGAAGAGCTACTGTTTCCAAACCCCTTCCTGGAGATTAGGTGGAGACTCCTGGAAGTGGGGGCCCCTGTGGGCTGGGCCAAGTGCTAAGATCCCATTCCTTTTCCCATTCCCTGGCCTCCTCCATGTTGGGGTTGTGGTGGGGCAGTCTGAGCCTAGATGCATGTTTAAATGTCTCTACAGAAAACTGCATTTATCCTCTACAAGCTTCTTTAGTTGGGAAAGAAGAAAAGGCAGGGATTTACAGCCAGATCAAGGGACTGCATGATGCTTGTTTTCTTGTGGAAAAGGTGCTTGTGATAGGCTTGACCCTTATTGAGGTGGTGTGTATGGAGCTGAACTTGAGGATGGGTTAAGTGCACTCTCAGAATCTCTCTCAGGATGTTGCAGAACCTCTCTTTTTGGAAAGGGGGTAGCTTAGCAAAATTTTGTATGTTTTACAGTTTTTATTCAAAAAAGGTAATCATTCTCTTTCCTTGCCTTTGAAGGTCACTATATATGCCTGTGTACACAGAAGTTGTGGACAACATCAAAATGCTTGGGTGCTTTGGGCTCGGGCTGCACCTACTGTGTGGAAGCAACTGAATGGAAAGATGGAGACACTTACCGTGTGGAGAATGCCTCAAACAGTGCAATGGAAATGAAACCAGGAGGGCTATATGCTGTATGGAGATGTAGACCTACTGATAGGTCTTAAGCTGGTATGTCTTTGTATAGATCCCCTTAAATTGTCTGATGCTTGAGTGTACAGAACTGCTATGTACATAACTTCACTTTAACTCGGGGAAATGGATTTAGAGAAGTTGAGTGACTGGTTTAAAGTCACTTCTCTATGTCGTTAGGGTGAAACCCAAGGCTTTGGATCCAAGTCCTTCCATCATGTGCAAGGGTCATTTGGTAAGAAATACTCCTGTGCCATTTTTTTCACTGCCCTTTATATGTGGATCTATTTCATTTTAAGGACTTTATAGCTAAAATGATGAGATTAAGTTTTCAATGTTAGCTCCCCAAATCCAGCCTGCTTCAATGCAGGAGCAGGACCAGTGAAATGGGCTGTGAGTTTGGGTTGTGGGGGGTTGAAATGGTTGTGTTGGGGAATAAAGTACAAATGTTAGGGGTTGGTTTCTCCAGTGTCTCCCCTAACTGCTCTTGTGGCCTTCTGAGTAAGAGGTTCTCACCCCAAGGAGCATGGATTTAGTCTCCTGGAAGGGACAACTTGGGATGTGCCACAGGAGGTGGGAGAACTAAGTGGGGTAAAATTTTTCTATGATGCCACTGTGGCTGTCCTTATCTTTAGTAGCCTAATAACTCTTTATTTCAGGACAAAACAGCAATGCTTTCCCGGTGTTATTTGATATTCAGCTTTGTGATTTATTGAGAACACATTTTAATCTTCTCTGCCTTATCATCAATATCTTGTTATCCTTTTAGACTGGTTTAGAATGTCAAAAAACAAATAAACAAATAAACAAAAAACTGATATTGAGGAAGCTTAAAGGGGCCTACAATTGTCCTCAACACTGCTTAGCAAAAATGTCGACAATCTTGGAGATGAGTAAAAGAAAACAAAACCAAGATTCTTAACTGCTGTGACTGACCCTGAAAAAGGCTCCATCTGGCAGGTGGGGCTGAGCTATTGGGCAGTTTATACAGGAAGCACTGTGTGCCCGGAGGCATCTTCCTCTCCATAACTTTTCTTTTCTTTTCTTTTTCTTTTCCTCCCCGCCTCCTTCCCTCCCTGCCTCGCCCCTTCCCTTTCCTTTCCTTCCTTCTTTCTTTCTTGCCTTACTCTGTTGCCCTGGGTAGAGTGCAGTGGCATCACAGCTCACAGCAACCTCAAACTCTTGGGCTCAAGCGATTCTCTTGCTTCAGCCTCCCAAGTACCTGGGACTACAGGCCATAACTCCTATTTATTTTTAGAGATGGGGTCTCGCTCTTGCTCAGGCTGGTCTCGAGCTCTTGAGCTCAAGCAACACCCACCTTGGCCTCCCAGAGTGCTAGGATTACAGGTGTGAGCCACCATGCCCAGCTCTATTCCTTTTCTTTCTTTCTTTCTTTCTTTTTTTTTTTTTGAATGTCTATGTCACCCTCAGTAGAGTGCAGTGGTATTACAGGCAACCCCCAACTCTTGGGCTTAAGCAATTCTCTTGCCTCAGCCTCCCAAGTAGCTGGGTCTACAGGTACCAGCCACAATGCCCAGCTATTTTGTTGTTGCAGTTATCATTGCTGATTTTAGCTGGCCCAGGCCAGGTTTGAACCTGTCAGCCTGGGTGTATGTGGCCGGTGCCCTCCCCACTGAGCTATGAGCTCCACCTCTATACCTTTTCTTGATGGGCTTTTCTACACCTCTTGTACTGAGGCAAATTCATGGAGAAGCAAAGGGAGTGGCGAAATGAATTGAGTCCTATAAAGTGGATGGGAAGCCTCTAGGTATTTAGGGCAAAGTGCCCCTTTGAGATAGAGATAGATCTCTACCTGCTTGGTGTCACACTTTCCTACCATCTTTTCTGCCCTTTGCATGAGGCAAAGATCTGATATGAATGAGAGTGGAGCAGAATAATTCCCTTTCTTACCTTTTATCAATTGAGTTAGACCCCTTGGACAAGAAATAAGCTTGGTGTACCTCGATAAAAAACATGCTCTACATCTGAGGGATATAAATTCAAGCCAGCAATCTGCCTACACTGCCAGCTAATGGCATCCTTTTCCTTTCCACTTTATGATACTGTAAAGGGCTCTAAGGATTATCTTTTAACATAATGACAATGGCATGCCTGTGGATGCTGCTATTGGATTGGTGACTGTCCCAAGCCACCAGAATAGCCAAACTGGAGTCTCTGATATCTGCTGCTTGCTCTTTGCTCACTGAGTTTGAAAAGGGAGGTGAGACCCTGAGGGAGTCTTTCCTATCTGTGGAAGGCAGGTGAGCATAAGAAGGGTGCTGTCTTGGTACTACTTTTGAAAACACAAAAGTCCTAAAGATAAGACTGAACATTTTGAAATAGAGTTGCTTTTTGGTCACTCTATCTACTTTGGTTTACTGAATACTATACATAGATATGTACAATTCTTTATCAAGTACCTGACAAAGGCTGGAAATTGTATGGGGTACTAAAATTAACCCTAGATTCCCCGGGGGTATTGTTAAGCAGGGGGGAACACAATCTATTCATTTCTCAACTCTATTGAATTACTACCAGAGTGAGTTTCTGCTATTTAGTAAAATGGACTCATTGGAGTGTCACTCTTTTTTTCTTCTGGCAGCTGTGAGTATGACTAGTGACCAGCCAGGGCCCAGGCTCCAGAAAGTTCTCACAATGGGAGGCAGAGTCTGGGGCACTGACCATCATAGTCAGAACCTAAGACCCCACAGCTCCCTAAACACTCAGGAGATTCTGTTACCCTTAAAATTCAAATTAATTACAACTTGATTCTTTATTTAAAAAATTAAGGAATTTTGCAAAAAAAAAATACATTACAATAAAGTTGAGTGAAATAGAAATGGTAAATTAGAACCAAAGAAAATGAGCCTATGGATATGCTAATTGCAAGTAATTTGCCTTGATTGAGACTGAAATTTCACTCAGCTTTATAGGAGCCCAGACAAAAAAGAAATAGGACAAGTTACATCTTTCTTCACAGTTCCTTGGAGGAGAAAAATCTGACCAAGCACCGAATCCCCAAAAGGATTTTTATGGGGCTATACTAGGGTGACCAGATTTTAACATCGGTAAGGCTGGACAACTTGGCGCAGGGGCAGGGCAGGGGCGGGGCTGGGGCGGATGGGGGTGGGGCGTGGCGGGGCGTGGCAGAGGACGGAGCAGGGCAGTGCCTGACAACAATGCAAACTTTGATAAGCAGTTCTTGATAATCACTTCTCAGCAATTATTTGTTATTATTACAGTTTAACATTGTAAAATTAACAAAAATAATATAAAACTCATATTCTGGCGAAATAGCTACATGGCAGCCAAAAACCATATATTTCATTCTTGTTCTTCTGCCCTTTCGTGCATTCTTTCCAAAAATCAAGACTTTTTAAAAATGCCTCGGGACGCGGGACAAATTGTTCAAAAGCGGCACTGTCCCTCCAAAAGCAGGACGTCTGGTCACCCTAGGCTATACTGGGAATATTTGAATTTGCGGTCCACCTAGATGCTTCACTAAGAGAGTGACCCCAGGCCAGTTACTAATCATTTGTAGGAATGATCTAATATCCTCTTCGTTCTTAAGTGGGATTAATAGTAAGCACTCTTCACAGCTGCTGTGAGCGTTGAAGGAGGGTCTTGGTAGAGTATACTCTGTACGACTGGTTGGTTGGGCTCATGCTAATTTTTACCTGTAGGGCCATGCTTAAATAATATATGACACATTTTTACCAAAGCATATTATGTCCTTCTTCATACTTTACCAGCCACACCCTTTGTCAGTGACTCTGCAGTTGATCCCAGGAGAGGGGGAGTGTATTTCCCCACCCCACCAATAGAGGGCTTGGCCATGTGACTTGCTTTGGCCAATGAGATGTGGATAGAAGTATCAATAGACTATGTATGAAGCCTGGGACATACGAGGTGTTATGTTTCCTCCATCTGTCTTGAGCTTCTGCTCTAGTCATAGGATGAACATGAAGCCCTAGAACAGGCATAGGGAGCAAACTGGACCCAACCTGAAATTCAAAGTCCAATGGGCCTCATTGAAAAGTTAGTGGTTGAGAGTCACTGAATTTGGGGGCAATGTGTTATGCATTGTTACTGTGAGATAGCTGACTGATATGGTGGCCTTCTATAAATAGACCTGGGAAGAGCTCTGTGATATGTTAAGGGAGAAGGAGAGTTTACAAAGCAGAATAGTGCAAATTCTGCATTTGTAGGATAATAGAAATGTCTGCATTCATTTTTTTTTTAAAAAGTTATGTTTATATATCTAAGTATTAAAAAGTATGAGGGATGACTTTCACATCTTTAAAAGTATAAATTTCAAAAGTATACATATTTAAAAGAACTGTGGGTAATTTTTCTTTTGTCCCTTTCTGTGTGTGTGAGTATGTACTTAAATTAAAAAATCTTAACAGAGCAAATGCAACAGCTTCATCAAAGGCTTCTACTGCAGCTAATGTGGTGGCCACCATGTCTAGGGCTGTAGGGGCAAACTTGTGGTCTGTCCAGACTTTCTTGCTCAGACTTGTTGTTTGTCACAGTCCCAGTGTTAGAGACTGTTGAAAACAACCTTTCATTCTCTTAGCTCAGTGGTTCTCAACCTTCCTAATGCCGCAACTCTTTAATACAATTCCTGCGGGTTGCGACCCACAGGTTGAGAACCACTGTCTTAGCTACTGCCAAAGCAAAGCAGCATTGCCAAAGTTGGACAGCCAGGGAATAGTGTCTTTAGGGCCAGAAACCAAGCTGGTTTACTAGTTTGCTTCCTTGCTACCTTCTAGAAACATCTGTGCTGTAGGCATCACACTGAGTGCTTGGGAGGGTATTGTGAGCAAGAAATCCTAGCCTGGCAGCTTTGCCATTCCTCATATACACACATGCATAATTTTACACTCACATGTAGAAGCCATCTTATGATTTGTTTTTTTCAGTGCAATCTTTAAAATTATTTTTCCCTTGTTGTTTGGCTCTCTTTCTCCTCCCATTTTTGTTGCATTGAATGTTTCCACTCTGCACACCCAAACACCAGCAAGCTTTTTGGTCTCCTTCTGTATTTTTCTTTATGATTTTCTTGATCATCATGTATATACATGTATGTTTATGTTTTTAATCAATATCATACATCAATGTGTACAGGCATTCCATGGTGTAAGGTATGAGGACTAGTGTTTTCACCTCTATAGACCCCAGTGGTCACTTTTATTTTGTAAGTGGAGTAGAGACACAGGTAGCTAACTGTGTCAAGGGCAAGTCCAAGCCAGGTGTCCAGGCAATGCCATCAGGCTTCTGCTCCAGAGTTGTCCTGCCAGTCCGTCTGCTGTGGACCTGCCAGAGGACACTATGGCTCATCTCATACAACTGCAAGGGTGTCCCAAGTCACAGAGTTGCATTCTATGGTCTATGAGGGTGAGTGAGGCTGGCGGGTGGGACAAGCGGGTGGCAGAAGGACCTTCGGCCCAGTGAGCCACACTGATATGGAGGCTTTTCTGTTAGGGTGACTAGTTAAGATATCACTCAAACTGAAAACTTTGAGGAGGAAAAGAGGTTCTATTAATCATTCCATCAGGCATCATTGCATTGACGCTTTCCCAAGCAAACCAAGGCGTAAGGTCAAAGTTCTTTTGGTGTTTACTGGGTGGGAGTGAACTGACAATGTTTGTGGCTTTGTGTAACTCAGTTTCTTTTTTTACTGTCTCAGGAACCTCCATCCCTTCCACTCTCTAGGCCTTTCAACCTCTGGGAATCCCTGCAGTGTTTGGGTCACACATCTCACCAAACTCCCTTGAGCATTACTGTAGCCAGGATGTTGCTCTGGGGGTGCAAGGGTGTGGGCAGGAAGTTCTAGCCCTGCTCTGACCAGAGGGACCTCTCGGTTCAGTTCTGTCATCTCTAAAAGGCTGGGTTCAAGGGGGTGCTGTCTTCCCACTTCCTATTCCAGTGTTCTCTGGCTGTAACTGTGTCCCTTTAATAGCCGTGAGGATGTCCCCACCGACAGCTCTTGAATAGTTCATAATTAGTGCTCAGCAGCCAGCATGATGACTGTAACATCCCCGAAGTTCCTTCCTTACTTAATT
Source organism: Galagoides demidoff (assembly GCA_963574575.1). NCBI lineage: Eukaryota > Metazoa > Chordata > Mammalia > Primates > Galagidae > Galagoides > Galagoides demidoff. The sequence continues at coordinate 3,946 of CAUYQV010084835.1, read as the reverse complement.
TAACAAATTGGCTCTTCCAGTCAATTTTTCCCACCTGAAATTGTCATACACAAATAATTTTTTTTTTTTTGGTGCAGTTTTTGGCCAGGGCTAGGTTTGAACCCGCCACCTCTGGTATATGTGGCCGGCGCCCTACTCCTTTGAGCCACAGGTGCCACCCATCAATTTTTTTTTTTATGATGAAATTTCTCTTAAGTGGGATATTTATGGAAGAGACTTCTATTTAATTGGAGTTTTTAAATTAAATGGGCCCTAAACAATTTTTAAATAATATTGCCTTTCAAATATGGTTTCTAAGTCAATGGGCTAAAATATTAAGTAATATGGTATGTGGCCGATACTCAGCAGAGTGCTGGGAAGTATTAAGCATGCTTGATAGCTGGTGGTTGTAGTAAGGTCCCCACCACTCCCTCCTATTGAATGGCAGCCTGGGTGAGGTAGAGATGTCATCTCTGGTGCCAGGTGACCTGAATGTGCATTCCCGTTCCGCCAACTTCATATCCATGGGACCTGGGCAAGGTACATCACAATTTTGTAACAATAACTTTTTTTTTTGCAGTTTTTGGCCAGGACTGGGTTTGAACCTGCCGCCTCTGGCATATGGGGCTGGCTCCCTACTCCTTTGAGCCATAGGCACTGGCCTGTAACAGTACCTTTGTAAAATAGCCATAGTAATAATATTTGCATAAAATTATTGCGAGAATTAATAGTTTTAATTATAGATAAAAGTGCTTACAGCCATGCTTGACATATGAAACCTATTAATGTGTATTTGCCATTGCTGTTACTGTGGCGACGTGTGTCAGGTGCTAAGATGCGGCTGTCCCTGTATTGGCTCCCTTTAATCATGAGGGGAACATGTCTTACTCACTTGTATGTTTGAGAGATAGAAGATGGCAACCATTAGTATTTTCCCTCCTCCATCTCCTTGGTTTTTAAAATTCTGAATCTCCTTAGGTGGCATGAGCATCACACTAATCGCGTGGGTTGAAATCTTTGGTTCCTCTCTCTCTCACCCTCCCTGCCTTTACTCCCCCTAGCAGATCACGTGGATTCAAGATCTCTTTTCTCTCTCTCTCCCTAATTTTTCTCCTTTCCACCCTAGTCTGGACTTGCTTAGCCGTGGCCACAGCTTCCTAACTGACTTCCAATCCAATCCGATCCACTAAACTAGTGATTTCCAAACAGCGTGCTGTGAAAAATTTTAAAGATCATTAATTAAATTATTTTTGAAAGGAGTTCAAAGCACAGAACGTATATTCTTTTTCTTTATTTTTTTGATTGACATAATTTAAGTGTGCCATAGAAGTTTGACTATAGGTTCCAGTGTGCTGTGAGATACAAAAGGCGGAGACACACCACTCTGAACAAAGCATCTTCCTACAGCAGAGCTCTGAGTCAAGTGTCAATGTCTTAGCCTGGAATTTAAGATCTTTTGGATCTTTCATCTGCCTCTGGGAACACTTTCCTGGCTCTTCCTCTGTTACTGCCGAACTGTTGGTGCTCTTCACTTTTCCACTTTCAGCTTACACTGCCTGTCTCTGCTTGGGACGCTCTTCTCATAATTCATAGGAATGTTAATCCCTTGTAAAATATCACATCGCTATATAGAAGGAGACTCTATGACCAACCCCCTGCACAATCGCAGACCTTCTTGCTTCTCCCCAGAGATCACTTTCACTCCTGGCAAAGGGTTACCTTCCACACCCTTGTCTAAGCATTTGCAGATATCCACATACTCTGATAGGGAATGTATGATGTAACTTGTTGTTTTGTATGTGGGTGTGTCTGTGACATAAATAGTATCAAACCGTATTTATCATTCTGCAACTTGCTTTCCTTCCCTAACAATCTGTCCTGGCAATCTGTCTATCAAGATGCATCTTAAATGCCACCAGGAATTCCCCAAGAGTTTACAAGATTCCATTTATTGGAAGTGTTCTCTTGACAGAAACTCGTCAGAATGTCTTAAGAAACTTTCTTCTTTTATATATGTGTATATGAGTATCACAGGATTATGAGTGATGCTTTATATTTATCTTTTATTTATACTTTTCTATAATTTCAGAAATTTCAACTGTCCCCCAATATTACGTTGTAAACAGATAGATAGTAGTTACAAAACACACATTTGTGCATGTGTGAGTGCATTCTCTCTCTCTCTCTCTCACATACACACACACACAGGAATTTGTCCTCTTAGTCCATTCAGGCTGCTATGAGCAATTACTACAGACTGGGCGGCTCAAACAACAAATACACATTTCTCACAGGTCTTGGGAAGCCCAAGATCAAGATGCCAGCAGATCTGGTATCTAGTGAGGGCTCCCTTCCTGGATCCTTGAGGGCCGTCAGGTCAATGTCTTCATTGTATCCTCACCAGGCAGAGAGCAAGGAAAGAGAACAAGTGCTTGTGTCCCTTATTAGGACACTAATTCCATGTGAGGACTCCACTTTCAAGCCTTGTGCACCTCCTGATGGCCCTAGGTTCAAGCACCATCACACTGAGGGGAGAATTTTAAGATATGAATTGGGGGGGGCATGTACAGCCCATAGCAATGTATACATATATTTTACTTTCCTTGCTATAATTTTATGCTACTTAGAAACCCAACTATTAATCTGTGTTTCTAGGACTTTGATACTGGAAAAAACAGGTGCCTTGGAGAGAGAGGCCAGCATAGGGGTCTTTAGAAAAACGTGTCACGTCTGCAAACTCTCCCAACATTGCTAACTCTAGGCAAAAAGCTTACTACCAGGTTAGGAGGAGAGCAAATCGCAGGTGAAAATTTGCCATGTGGAGCTAAGCAAAAGGAAAACTGCATACTTCTATGTACCTTTGTTATATTATTATTAACAGTGCATTATTATATTACAGAATTATATGGGAATCACTACGAAAATTTTCAGATTGACTGTGTCATGGCCCATTATTTCTTACTTGGGTTATCTGTGTTGTTGGCAGGGCTTCAGCAATGAGCTTCTATCCATGCAAATTTTAGGTTTCTTGATATTTGTGTATCTCAAAACTTTTGTAATGACCCATGTATGCACTATATATTATATATGAATATATTAATTATGTGTTACATAATATGTAACAATTATAAGAATAGACAATATATAAATACATGGCATATAATTGTAACATATTAACATCACAAGCTAATAAAAGCTTTATAATCAAAAACTGCTTCTGCGTAACACCCAGCTTGTTGTCTGATCTGCTGGTGCTGAGTCGCCCTTCCTCATAAATCTGTCCAGCAGAGGCCTTGGGTGGCAGCTGATTGGAAACAACTGTTCCTAGTCTATGCATAATAATGATGGGTTGTAAAACAAACATCAACAGCCTGTCTTTATTTAAAATTGGATATTTTGTTCATCATAGATTTTCAAAATATATTGCGTTAAAATATTTGTTTTGGCACCTTTTATAATTTTGCACCTGAAGTGAATGTTTTATTTGGCTCACTGTAGTCTCGGCCCAGCTGCCACACAAGCTAGCCACTTATTCACTGAGCATTTATTAATAAGCACAAAAGTGACTCGTTCGAGCCATTCCGTAAGCTTGATGACGTTCCAGCTGTCTGTCCACTCCTTATATGAAAGCTGTGTTCATCAGAGGCAATTTCCAGAGGCAAGTTTCTGTGCCTCTCACAGCTAGCATCCTGCAAGGAGAATCCTCCAGGGTTCACAGCTATTTACACAGGACTGTTTAGGCTAGCGGTTCTCAACCTTCCTAATGCTGCAACCCTTTAATACAGTTCCTCATGTTGTGGTGACCAGGTTGAGGAACTGTATTAAAGGGTTGCAGCATTAGGAAGGTTGAGAACCACTGCTCTAGGGAACAGAATCTTAAGGATGAGTTTTCTTTAATTGTTTTGGGAGGTTTTGGAAGGAATTGGCTTTCTGATCTGATTAAACCTAAAAATACTAAGGACTGTAC
>CAUYQV010084834.1:0-12571 GCA_963574575.1 Galagoides demidoff | reverse complement strand
TAAGACATTTATATTCTACATTTAGAGAGATTTACATGTACCCTTATAGGATGAACCATAGGCATGATCCTACCAATCACCCTCCCTCCACCCATCCACCCCCATCCCCTTACTCCCTCTCCCCTCTCTCCATATTCCTGGGCTAAAATTGGGTTCTAGCTTTCCTATGAAAGCTATAAATTAGTTTCATAGTAGGGCTGAGTACATGGAATACTTTTTCTTCCATTCTTGAGGTACTTTGCTAAGAAGAATATGTTCCAGCTCCATCCATGTAAACATGAAGAAGGTAAAATTCTGGGAGAACTGGCTGGCGACCTGCAGAAGACTGAAACTGGATCCACACCTTTCACAACTAACTAAGATTGACTCTCACTGGATTAAAGATTTAAACTTAAGACATGAAACTATAAAAATACTAGAAGAAAGTGTAGGGAAAACACTTGAAGAAATCAGCCTGGGTGAAAATTTTATGAAGAGGACCCCCCAGGCAATTGAAGCAACATCAAAAATACACTACTGGGACCTCATCAAATTAAAAAGCTCTGCACAGCCAAGAACACAGTAAGGAAAGCAAGTAGACAGCCCTCAGAATGGGAGAAGATATTTGCTGATTATGTCTCTGACAAAGGTTTAAACTCACAACTTTAAACTCTTCACTATTTTCTCTTTGATCATAGATATATACACAAATCCATACTTGTCTCACTTCACCTCTCTTGTCTCATCATGCATCTTTCCCCCACCTCTCTCTCTCTTTTTCCAACTCACTGGTTTTCTTTGAATTCTTGAAACACACCATGCTTCCCATTGCTTCAGAGCTTTTGTGTTCTTTTGATCAGAATTATTTTCTCTCCTCCCACCTCACTTTCATTTAGTGACCTTCATGATTCAGCTTTTCTTTACTTCACAGCCCATGACGGTTTCTTCTTTTATGTGTCTTCTGAGTACCTGGTTGTTGCCCCTTCAATGCTTGTTATCAATTTGTAATTACAGTAGTTCCCCCTTACTGAGGTTTCACTTTCCGTGGTCTCAGTCACCCATGGTCTGAAAATACTAAATGGAGAAAATACAGAAATAAACAATCCATAAGTTTTAAATTTCTCTCTGTTCTATGTAGTGTGATGAAATCTCATGCCATCCTGCTGTATTCCACCCAGGATTTGAAAATACCTTCTTTGTCCTCTGGATCCATGCTGTCTGTGATTCCTGCAAAGAAGTTGCTTAGCAGCTTTCTAAGTTATTAGATCAATTAGTTTTAGTATCACAGAGCTTGGGTCCAAGTAACTCTTATTTTACTTAGTAGTACCTTATTCATAATTACTTAATTTTTAGTTATTTTTGTTAATCTCCTTTTTTAGTTTAATTAATTTTTATATTTTTGTGTGTCATATTTTCCTAATTTTTGGTGTGCCTGATAATTTTACTTTTTCAATTTCAGATTGATATGAGGATGCAAATATTTAGGTTACATTGTTTTTGTTTCTAAGGTAAAGTTCAAGTTGTAATTGAGCCCTTTGTCCAGGGGGTGTACTATATGTACACCCTTACAATTTTTGTTAATCACTTTATGTTAATCTCTCCCCCCCTTTTTTCAGGGAAAATAATGGTTTTACTCACATGAAAGTTGGGAATAAACCCTAGAAAAAATACATGACTGTTGTCTATTAAAACTTTTTAAATGAACACCATATATTTTTAAAGTATAACACAATATTTCTACAGACAATAAAATATAAAAGCTTACTTGTGTAATTAATAGATAAATATTTAGTAAAACTCTCTGTATAACTGTAGCTTGAAGTTTCAATCCGAGTAAAAATCTAAGGAAGAGACTAGCCCCTTAAGGATAGAGTAGCTGGAGGCATCACCCTAGCAGACAGACTTTCAGGTACACTACAAAGCCAAAGTGATCAAAACAGCATGATATTGGCATCAAAATAGAGACTTTGACACTTAGAACTGAATAGAAAACCATGAGATGAAATTAGCATCTTACAGCCACCTGATCTTTGATAAACCAAACAAGAACATACACTGGGGGAAGAATCCCTATTCAATAAATGATGCTGAGAGAATTGAATAACCACATGTAAAAGATTGAAACTGGACCTGCACCTTTCACCACTTTCAATAACTGACTCATGATGGATAAAATAATTAAATCTTAGGCACAAAGTGATAGCAATCTTAGAAGAAAGCATGGTAAAGTCTCCTGATCATATCAGCCTGGGGAAAGACTTAAGGAAAGACACTCCATTGGCAAACAAAAATAAATGGGACTTAATTAAGCTAAAAAGCTTCTGTACAGCGTTGGACACAAAAGCAAGTAGACAACCTTCAGAATGGGAAAAGATATTTGCATGTTATGAATGTGACAAAAGTTTGATAACCAGAATCTACAGAGTACTCAAATTAATCAACACAAAAAGAACAAACAATGCCATCCATTACTGTGTAAGAAACTTGAACGTAACTTTTTCTGAAGAAACCAGGTGAATGGCAAACAAACAGTTGAAAAAGTGCTCTTTATCTTAATCATTAGAGAAATGGCAAATTGAAATTACCTTGTGATGTCATCTGACCCCAGTGAGAAAAGCCCACATCACAAGTCCCAAAGCTGCAGATGCTGGTGTGATTGTGGAGAGAAGGGAACACTTTTGCACTCTGTTGGTGAGATTGCAAACTAATACATCTATTTTGGAAAAAAGTATGGGGAATCCTTAGAAAACTCAAACTAGACCTCCCAATTTACCTGCAATCCTACTTCTAGGCATCTACCCAGAAGAAAAAGAAAGTCATTTTATCATAAAAGCATTTGCACTAGAATGTTTATTGCGGCTCAGTTTACTATTGCCAAGATGTGGCTTCAACCCAAGTGCCCATGAATCAATGAACAGATTAACAAATTGTGGTATATGTATACCATGGAATACTAGTCAGCCATAAAAAGATAGAGACTTCACATCTTTTGTGTTGGGGTCCTTACCAGGGGCAGGGTCCCTCAAGACCTGTGGAACCCATGGCTGTGATGGACTGGTGAAATGAAAGTAAAAGCAGTGAGAGATAAAGAGTCAGGACACACAAATGGAATTTTGAAAGGTGGGCATAGGGATCCACTGCTAGCTTGTGGGGCTTCAGTGAGTGGCCCTGAGTTCCTGTTCCACCCAGCTTTTAATGAAGGCTATTTTCTTATTTAGCCAAGACAGTAAGCTGAGGAAGGGTGCAAAACATCAGCAGTTTCTATGAGTAAGTATTTTAGTTCATATTCTATTTATAATCATTAACTTCAAAGGTCTGTGCAGCCTTGAGAAATCCAGAACCTGAGCCTTGTGTGTGGGCAGCCTCCTGTCTGTGGTCACACACACAAATTCTTTTGGGGAAGTTAGACCCCGCTTGTTTCTCTGTGGAGCAGACAAGGTGGTGTCAGTTCTTCTCTGAAGAATTGGTGGAGAGGAGGAATTTTCCCCTTATCTCCACCCAGAGATGTTTCCCTCTGTGGTTAGGGTACAAGCCCTTCTGCCCATATCTCAGGGCTCTAGCTATTCCTTTGATCTCTGCCTGGCCAGTATACAAATCCCCACAATGGGTATTAGTGTCTAGAAGATTGTTGACTATTGACCAGGGAGGGGTGGGCCTGGCTAATGTTCCTTCCCAGGCCCTACACAGTTTCTGCTATAGCTATTGTTCTTCAGAGTGCTTACAGATCCAGCAGGGGTGTTTGTAAACTATCCCTTACAGGCCAGTCTTCTAATAAAAGCAGAAACTGCCCAGACAAGTAATTTAATTGTTATGTTAAAAGTAAGCTAGCTAAATTGTTTTTATTCCACCTTGCTCAGTTTATTTCTCTGTTTTCCCCTCTTTTGGGGGTGTTTTCCCTGGCCAAGAGTGGGGTCTTTGGTCCCCATTCTCCCTGCATTCTTGGGTTAACCTGGATATAGATGGAGAACATTCTTTTTAGTAAAGTATCACAAGAGTGGAAAATCAAGCATCCAGTGTATTCAATTCTAATATGATGCCAGTAGAGGAATATATACGCACATGAGTGTAAAACAAATACACACCCACAGAAGAGAAATACCCACACAAAAATCTCTATTTAACTTAGTTTAGGTAGGGGGAGAGGAAGATTTGTGTGCTCTCACCTAGTTGACTCAATGTAATGGTATATATGAGGGGCACAACTACAACAGGGACCTTATCTAACAAATGCAAACATTGGAACCTAATCATTTGCACCCTCATATTAATCTGAAATTAAAAAAATTGTTAGTGTGTAGAAATGTAAAAAAAAAAAAGAGATAGAAGTTCTCAAATCCAAAATTTATGAGAAAAGTGTCACATTTCTTGATTTGTTCAAGGAAATATAATATTCTTTAGAATTGAAGTAACTTACCATCAATGAGCTCATGTCTGTGTCCAGCATGTGAAACTGGAGGAATTTCATCCCAGGGACCTTTGGCCTTAATGACCCTCAGGTGGAATCAAGGTGAATGAACACATCCTGCAGCTCAGCAGGTCTGAGTGAAGAGAGGGAACATGTTGCTTTGAGACCCAGGCTGATTCCTGGGGAAGGGCCCAGCAGGGCTTAGCTCTTGGCCTCCTTGTGGGTGTGGAAAAGCTTTTTGTGATGGAGTGAGTCTCATGTCCTCTCCTAGAGACTCCAATATTTTTAGCATCACTTCCACCACTTCTGTTTGTTTATAGGTGCTCATATCTCTCCTCTTGCAGCTCTTGAAGTAGAAAAGTTAATTCCTCCATCAGCATCAAATTAGTGCTCTTCAGCTTTCTGTAAGCATCTGAGAAGCCAGTGTGTCTTCACACTTCTCAGGACTTACAGAAGGTAGACTTTTAACAGCTGGACAGTCTGGATAAAAACAGGAGACCCTCCGATCAGTCAATAGCAGGTTGCCATATGGCTGACCAGTCCCAGACGCCCTTTGCTGGCTGGGCTCTAGGCAGAATGTTGGAATGTTCCCCAGGTTTGCTGTGACTGTGGAACCTGTGGTGTCTGGCCAGAGCCCAGTGGCGACTATAGTGCATGGAGAGGCGGTGATACTTTGTGGAGCTGGGCCCTGGGCTGACCCCTGGGAAGCTGTAGAGATGGACCTGCTGCCTCATGGCCACATTCCCCAACTTGTTAATCTCTTTGTGTTGATCTTTTTCTGTGCTTAATTTATAAATTAAAGTTTATTATAAGTATGTATGTATAGGAAAAATCATAGTGTATATACAGCTCAGAACTATTTGTGGTTTAAGTATCCACTGGAGACCTTGCAATGTATCCCCAATGAGTAAAGGGGACCTGCCATATACATTATTACTGTGATAATTTGATTAATTCCTGCAATGGACTCTGTGGAAACTTACTTGTCTTTGCTGACTCTACTCCTGGAGCTTAGCACCACATCTTCTACATAGTAGGTGTCCCGTTAATATCTGCAGAATGAACTATTATGTAAGACTTTAATATAGTTTCTGCCACAGAGTAGGCTCTCAATCATAGTAGTTATTACCATTATTATTTTTATTAGCATGAGTTATAAAATTGCCTCAGTTTATTCCCTGAAGAACATGAGTTTGAGTCCTTATCTTGATGGCTACAACATTTTGCAAGGGCAGACTTCAAGTGTCCCCTGGTTAGCTGAAAAACTGTCCTGTATGTCGGACCCTTTAATGAAACACTTTAAGTGTGCTTTTAAAATTGAAATAATGAATGCCAATAAAATGATTTATATTTGCACATAATATTTTAAAAAATGAAATTTCTGCTAATTAGCCAAATAATCCACTTCCAGGTTATAAAAAGTGAAACTGTCATCAGCATAAAGGACAATGTCTGGTTTCCTTTGGTAAGTGGGCAGGCAGCCTATATTTCTAGCAATAGAATCGTGTTTATAAAGCATAAATAAAAAAAAGAAGACCCAACTCTTTTGTTAAGTATAAGTGGAATTTCACCTATGAAATTGTGGTGTCTACCTGCTCTTATTTTAGACTGTCTCTCCAAATTTGTGTCTTGTTACTTCCTTTTGTATACTGTATTCCATTTACGCAGAACTGTTTGCTGTTTTCTATCTGCATCCAAAACTTTCCCTTTCTCTGCTTTCACTAATGCCTCTCTGTTGCCTAGTGTGGCCTCTGCTTATCTTTGCCACTACAATGACATCAGTCCTTCACAGCCTATTCAAGGGAACCTTCTCATTGACCTTCCACCTGGAAAGGAATTCCTACATCTTGGGTCTTCCAGTAATTCTATCTTTTAAAAGATTTCTGCAATGGCATTCATCATTTTTTCTTTTTTAACTCTATAAGGTATACATTTGTTATATTTTCTACTAGATTTAAAGATCTCTGACGGAAAGATTGATGTCTGATTCACTAATCTGGCATCTTACTTGCATCCTGATGGTCTTAGAAAAATGTTTACTAAGTGAATACATTAGTAGGTAAATATTTAAATGAAGGGAGAGATATACAAACTTTAGTAAAGTACTGTTAATGTAGAAGAACCTAGAATTTATGTTGATGAAATATGTCTATGCCCCCAGAGGATACTTGTCCATAAAATTAGAGAAAGGGTGATAAATCCTCAGAGAAGCTTTATAGTGTATATTAACCCCTAATTATTTTCTTGAGATATGAAACTAATCAATGCTCAAATGGTTTTGTATATACATTTGAACTTTAGTTTTACTTCTCATATAACATTGTAGGAAAAATTAATCCTACAAATTGTTGAGTAGAAATAAGATAACATGTCTTGATAATACTGAAGATCTGGGTGAAACTGGCTATAGTAAGTCCACTCATAGACTTCATTGTTAGAGTTAACCAGTCTACACAAACAATAGCCACCATGAATGAAAATGGTATCCAGATCAAGAATGGCAAATGCCAGGTACAGGCACTTCTCTTCCTGTGTTCAGTGGACAGAACAGATGTCACTCATGAGACATGACACTCTCTCTTACGAAGGGATGTGATCTTAGAATTTTCCCAGCCCAGTGTTCCAGACACCACTACCAATTGGTTTGAGTTAACACTTGAGATAAAACCTACTTGGCACACCTCAAATTTACATGATTCTAAATAATAGAGGAATTTTTCTAAAGCCTTTTTATTTATTTATTTTTTGGAGTTGTTTTTGCTTTGCCTCCTTTTTGTTTGTTCTAGTTTCAAATGACTAACAATGCATTTTAGCTTGTGTAAAATTTCAGAAACCTAGTAAGAAATAGGTACAGATGATTGTAGAGTTGTACAGATGAGTAAAACAATTTCTCCAGTGATCTCAATATAACTGCTCTTTTGTGATGCCTGCTGCAAAAGCCACTCTGTAGGCAACAATGCTCCCCTGAACTTGGGTCATTATTAGATCTGATAGATACCAAAGCCTTCTAGGCAATTGAATGCAATACTACTTTTTTCCAAACAAGAACAAGTTGCTTGGGAAAGGCTCACATTTCATAAGTGTGTGTATGTGTGTGTATGTGACTTCATCTGAGTTCTATTGAGGTTTTATGTTACCAGCTTTTCTAAGAAATGAAAAATAGCCTAGAATTCATTTTTATTTGGGTATGTTAGACCAAAAAAAGTACACCAAGCTTCCCCTGATGGCAGTTACTTATTGGTATGGGTCTAGATTAGTTGTTCTCAACCAGAAGTAATTTTGTCCCCAGACCCCTCTTAGGGGACATTTGCCAATATCTGGAGATATTTTTGGTTGTCAAATTTGGGAAGGGAGCTATCACAAGCATCAGAAGGTAGAGCCCAGGAATGTTTCTAAATATCCTACAGTATATAGAACAGTCCCCCAAACAAAGAATAATCTGGCTCAAATATCAATAGCAAAAGGTTTTCTCAAAAACCTTTAGAGAGCATCATTATAGAATATTAGCTTACTGGGGTCGAGGATCTGATTTTCTTAGAATCTATAGTATAATGCCGAGAACATATTACGTACTTATTATTTCTTAGATGACTCAGAGAAGGAATGGATGAACAATACCATCCAGCAACTCATGACATTATTTAGGGAAATAGATAATGTGATTCTTCTATTACCTTCTTTGCCTCTATGACCAAAGAACATGGCCACACTTAAAGCCAGTAATGATGGAGTTCCCCTCATTCTTAAAAGGGGACCTGCCCTGTCCCAAAATATTAGTCTTCATTGAGGAACTAAACAATGAAGAACTGATGGTTGAAGGCTCTATGACACTATTTCTATCATTAGAAAGGTAAGGGTTTCTCTTTAAGTGTGGGTTCTCATTCATTTTTGATTGTGAGAAAAAATCAATTAAAAAAACCACTTTTGGCTTGGTACCTGTAGCACAGTAGATAAGGCGCTGGTCATGCCAGCCACATGCACCAAGACTGGCAGGTTTGAACCCAGCCAGGGCCTACTAAACAACAATGACAACTGCAACAAAAAAATAACTGCAAGTTGTGGTGGGCACCTGTAGTCCCAGCTACTTGGTAGGCTAAGGCCAGAGAATCGCTTAAGTCCAAGAGTTGGAGGTTGCTGTGAGCTGTGACTCCACAGCACTCTACTAAGGGTGGCATAGTGAGACTCTGTCATGAAAAATAAAGAATAAATAAAATAAAATTAAATTAAATTAAAAAAACAAAAAACCACTTTTCTCTCTTCGCCCAGTAATTTCCACAATAATAATAATAATGATTGCAATAATAATGATTACAACAATATTAAATAATAAATTAGAATAATATTAAGAACATGGCCAATCCTTCCAACCCTTGTGGTGGAAAGTTAAATCTCTGACAACATTATTTCCAATCATTTATTCTCTGAAATGTTATCAAGCTAGCTAACAAAGACCTTTAGTATGTAAAGCTCAAGATACTGTCACAAGTCTCTAGGAATTAGAAGATATACCATGTTTCCCTGAAAGTAAGACTTACCCAAAAAATAAGCTCTAGCAGGATTTTTATACATTTGTTAAATATAAGCCCTACCTGATAATAAGACCTAGTGATGGGCATGGCTATGCAGCATATCTGGCTATGCCTTTTGGCACAGAGAGGAAGACATCCCCTGAAAATAAGCCCTAGTATGTCTTCTTGAGAAAAAATAAATATAAGACAGTGTCTTATTTTGGGGGAAACATGGTATTATGAATCAATATATTCCCAAGGCTCTCTGTGCCCTTGGGAGTGAATTTTGTCTTGTAGGTCAGTTTAGGCAAAGCTATCTCTTGGGTCTGATCCTATGACTACTGGCAGTTGCAGGATTAAAAAAAATATCTCATGCAGGAGGGAAGAGAATTGACATTTGTCAAGTGACAGCATGATCCTAAGCTAGGTTTTTAAAACATAACTGTTTTTCAATTAATCCTCATAGCCACTCCATGAATAAGTGTTATGTTTCTTTGCATCTTATTCTCTGAAATGTTATCAGAGAAGAGAATGAAGAGAATGATGCACAGAGAGGTTAAAAACCTCCAGGATCACTCAGATACAAGTGACAGAGTTTATATATAACCCACATCTGCCTTATTCTAAGGCCTCAATTCTTTTTGGATTGTCCATGTTATATTTATTTGGCCAGGCCTCTGGCTAGCTACAAATGTGTTCCCTTACTCAGGTGTTTCCTCTTCCCTATTTAAAATAAAATATGTAGAAAGTATGGTAAACAATAAAATACACTAAAGATAAGCTTCAGGGGTTTTTTGGTTGTTGTTAAAAATGAAGAAAGGAAGATAATTCTTCTCCTGAGCTAATATATTTAAAATATTTTTTAAAAAATGCTCTAGGCAACTACTGTAATAAATCTGGTTCTTTTCAAGAGAAACATTTGTTAGGAGCTGGGTTACAGGCCAAGGTTCTTTTAAAAATTCTATAAATAGCGTTCTGTTATCCATTTACACATACACATATTCCTTGAAGAAGATTTGAAATGCTCACTACCTATTACTTGTGAATTACTTAAGTTTTCTGAACTCATGAGTAACATGGGAATAATAATTTCTGCCTCACAAGGTTATTGTAGGGACGAATAAGAGGACATGGTGAGAGTTTAGAACAGCAGGGTGCCTGTGGCTCAAAAGCGTAGGGCACCAGCCCCATATGCTGGAGGTGACGGGTTCAAACCCAGCCCCGGCCAAAAACTGCAAAAAAAAAAAAAAAAAAAGTTTAGAACAGCGTCTGCATATTCTAACTGTTCTTTCGTGAGTGTTCTTTCTCAGCTCTTCACAGAGTACAGGCACTTTGGGTCCTACTAGTAGGGTTTGGTGTCACTTGTCAAGATAACTTTGTTGATGCCATGTTTTCCCACTATCCTAGTGGATTCTGAAGGAACATGTTGAAATTAGTTCATTGTCAATCAATGAGTTATGCAAAACTGCTTTCTCATCTCCCCTTCAACCACTTTGCTGTCAACCTCAATCTGGCTCCAGAATAGCCTTCATCTGCATATTAAGACGACTTTATTCGCAGGACTCATTAATTGCTGTGCAAATAAAAGGGAACATAATTCTGGTGACCTTCTTTAAAAGTCACTCATAACTCCAAACACAATTGAAATATCAACATCTCATCTTTGACAAAGCTGACAATAGCCTATACAAGAAAAAAGAATCCCTAGTCAAAAAATGGTGCTGGGAAAATTGAATAGCCACATGCAGAAAATTGAAATAAGATTCCCACCTTTCACCATTATTCATTATGGGTAGTAGACTTAAAACTAAGGCATGAAAATATAAGAATTCTAGAAAAAAATGTTAGAAAAACTTTTTTTTTTGAGACAGAGACTCACTATGTCACCCTGGGTAGAGTGCTGTGGCATCACAACTCATAGCAATCTCCAACTCTTGGGCTTAAGTGATTCTCTGGCCTCAGCCTCCCAGGTAGCTGGGACTACAGGTGCCCGCAACGATGCCCGGCTACTTTTTTGTTGCAGTTGTCGTTGTTGTCTAGCCTGGCCCAGGCTGGGTTTGAACCTTCCCGCTTTGGTGTATGTGGCTGGCACTGTAACCATTGTGCTATGGCTCTGAGCCAGAAAAACTCTTAAAAGACCTTGGCCTAGGCAAACAATTTATGAAGACCCCAAAGCAATCACAGCAACAACCAAAATTAACAGATGGGACCTGATCAAATTAAAAAGCTTTTGTACAGCCAAAGAAACAATCAAGAGAGAGAATAGACAACTTATGGAATGCAAGAAAATATTTGCATGTTATATATTTGATAAAGGGCAGATAAACAGAATCTATAAAGAACTCAAGCAAATCAGCAAGAAAAAAAAACACATAAAAAAGTAGTCAAAAGATATGAACAAAAGCTTGTCAAGAGACGATAGACTAATGGCCAATAAACAGATGGAAAAATGCTCAGGATCTCTAATCATCAGGGAAATGAAAATCAAAACCACAATGTGGAATCAGCTACCTTCAGTAGGAATGACTTTTATCAAAAAATCTCAAAAGAACCAATCCTGGAACGGATATGGAGGGAAAGGTACACTTACACACTGTTGGTGGGACTGCAAACTAGTACAACCTCTAATGAAAGTAGTATGGAGATACCTCAAAGGACGAAAAGAAAACCTAGCATTTGATCTAGCAGTCTCACTACTGATTATTTACCCAAAGGAAAAGAAAAGTCATTTTATGGAAAAGACATGTACACACGAATGTCTATTATGGCACAATTCACAACTACAAAGATGTGGAATCAACCCAAGTGCCCATCCATACATGAGTGGATTAATAAAATGTGGTATATGTATACCATGGAGTACTACCCAGCCATAAAAAAGAAATGGTGAACTAATATCTTTCATAACAACCTGGATGGAACTGGAAACCATCCTTTTAAGTGAAATTTTGCAAGAATGGAAAAATAAGCATTACATGTACTCACTCTCCCACTAGAACTAATCAATCAATACCCATGTGGGCATTTTGTAGTAAAATTCAAGGAAAGGAAGCAGGTGGGGTGGATAGCAGGAGAGGGGTGAATTCACATTTAATGGGTATGGTGCACACTTTCTGGGTGAGGGGCACACTTATAACTTTGACTTAAGTTGACAAAGGCAATTCATGCAAAGAAAACATTTGGACCTCAGGAATATTCAGAAATTTAATGAAAAGTTTATTTGGATTTCTTCGTGTCTTCTTTTTTTAATTTTTATTTTTTTATTAAATCATAGCTGTGTACATTAATACTGTCATGGGGTACAGTGTTCTGTTTTTATATACAATTTGAAATATTTTCATCAAAATGGTTAACATAGCCTTCATGTCATTTTCTTAGTTATTATGTTAAGACCTTTATATTCTACATTTAGAAAGATTCACATGTACCCTTATAAGATGAACCATAAGTGTGATCCCATCAATCACCCTCCCTCCACCCATCCTCCCCACTTCCCTCCCCTCCCTCTCCCCTTTCCCCATATTCTTGGGCTCTAATGGGGTTATAGCTTTCCTATGAAAGCTATAAATTAGTTTCATAGTAGGGCTGAGTACATTGGATACTTTTTCTCCCATTCTTGAGATACTTTGCTAAGAAGAATATTTTCTAGCTCTATCCATGTAAACATGAAGGAGGTAAA
>CAUYQV010084831.1:0-20760 GCA_963574575.1 Galagoides demidoff | reverse complement strand
AATTGCTTAAGCCCAGGAGTTTGAGGTTGCTGTGAGCTGTGACACCACAGCACTCTACCGAGTGCAACATAGTGAGACTCTGTCTCAAAAAAATAAATAATAAATCAATAAAAATCCCATTTAAAAAGAAGTTGACCAGCTCAACTGTAATCATAGTAAATCAAATGTGTTTACCTATTGTGAGTTTATACTGAGCTAGTGATTAAATATTTAGAAAATAATCCCTCACTAAAATCTCACAAACTCCAAAAATTGGTTATCTTTCTTAATATGATTGTGCTGTCTGTCTCCAGGGGAGGTCTGGCATATTTTCTCTTTTCAAATTGTTCACTTTTTAAAGTACAATTATATGACAACTCTTCTGATTTCTTCTGTTCACATATTTCAGAGACTGCTTGGCTCCTAAGTGCCATTTTCCTCAGACTGTTTTGTAAACCATAACAGTGTATAAAAGCATCATGGTACGAATCTCGCAGAAGTGCCCTGACTCTGCCCTTTGGCCAAATAAACTAATTTGTCTTCATATAGATGATTAAAATAACTAACACTTTCATTTCTCTGTGAAACATATGTATGTAAAGATAGTACACAAAGATGTACATATTTCTGGGGTACATGTGTTATTTTGATATATGCATATAACATGTAAAGATCAAATCAGACTAATTGAGATAGCCATCACCTCTAACATTTATAATTTCTTTATGCTAAGAACATTTCAAATTTTCTCTTCTAGTTAATTTGAAATATGTAATAAATTAACTATCGTCTCCCTACTGTGCCATATAGGAGACTAGATCTTATTCCTTCTATTCAACTGTATCTTTGTACCCCCTACCCAAATTCTCTCCCCCACCCCTGAGCCTCTGGTAACCATCATTCTACTCTCTACCTCCATGAGATAAACTCTTTTCAGACCCCACCTATGAGTGAGAACATGTGGTATTTGTCTTTCTGTGCCTAACTTATTTACCTTAACATAATGACCTCCAGTTCCTTCCATGTTGCTGCAAATGAAAGAATTTTGTTCTTTTTATGGCTGAATAATATCCCATTGCGGAGATATACCACATTTTCTTTATTTTTTACTTTAGAATTAACTCTAAAAAAAATTAATTCATTTTTTTTAGAGTGATCTTAGGCTTACAGAAAAATTGAGCAGAAAGGAGAAATCTATTTCTAGAGAGCTCAAGAAATTCCAGGGACTGTTGTAATAGTTGGATTCCTATTCCAATGAGCTTGTGTATACACCAATAGTCTATAGCCAAGCGTAAACTAGTACCCATAAAATCCACAAATGATAAATATATTTTGCTTTAAATCATATTTACTGGATGTAAAACCCATGGATACAGAGGGCCTACTCCTCTCTACCATTTCCACAATATAGTTGCCATTATCCTCAATAAAGTATCCCCAAAAATGTCCATATTGCATCTGGAATTTTAAAAACCCAATCTAGGAACTTCCCGGCACAGAGCTCACCACCATTTCTTCTAGTACAGTGGGTCTTTCGAATCAAATGCTCAACTGGTACCATTCAACATCACCAGGATTGACAGCCCTTAGGATTGCATTAATAATTGACTAATTGGCTTGACTCTCATCCCCAGGGCCTGACCAGAGGATTTTATCCTTTATGAATTCACAAGCAGAATTTATTTACTATTAAATTTCTCTAAAATAGCTTGTGAGAAATGTTCAGTTTGCAAGGGTTCCAAAGTAGACTCTAGTATGTGGGGTGCCTCCCGTCTTTCTTGTGCTATTTTGTTTCAGAAGACTGGTCTTGAGGGGCCCTTGGAGGTATGCTGATCCAGCTGACCGACTTTGTGGACCAAGAGTCTAATTGTATAATCCACTTGGGTCTGAAAGAAAAATATCTCGCTGTTGTTTCCAGGCCTATGTTTTTGCAAAGGTGTCCCTAAGAATGGGGCCCCTAAACTCATAGATTCTACAGCAAAGTTTCTTAACATGAGGTCCTAGTAGCTTCTTGTTCATGGTTGTATTTAGTGGGACTATAAATACTCTAAAATTGCATACAAATGTCCTATAAATGTGATTTTTTTTTCTGAAGAGGGAATTCTTAACTTTCACCAGGTTCTTCAGAAATTGTCAGCCCCAACAAGGTTAAGAGCACTTGATCGTCTGTCCTATCTATGACCTTAACCTAACTTCTTCATACATATAATTTCTTGTTTTTACTTCTAAATGCTAGAGTATAGCATTATTATTATACTAATATTAGTATTAGTATAGCATTATCCTTAATAGTATCATTCTTTCTGTCTTCTTAAATTATTATTTGAATAGATTTGGGCAGTACAAGTGCAATTCTGCTACAGGAACTTATTGTATAGTGTCTGTCTTCCTCAGAGAATGTTCTGTTCATGTCTCTTGCCCAGTGATGTACCTAAGAGTTCTCTTTCCTCCACATCCTCACCAGCATTTGTTATTTCTCATCTTTTTGATCAAAAAAATAATAGGCATTAGAGCTGGGATGAGATGGTATCTCATTGTTGTTTTGATTTGCATTTCTCTTATTACTAGTGAGGCTTGGAATTTTTTAATATATCCATTGGCCATTTGTACGTCTTCTTTTAAAAAATATCTGTTCAGGCTCAGTGCCCGTAGCACAGTGCTTATGGCACCAGCCACATACACTGAGGCTGGCAGGTTCAAACCCGGCCCAGCCAGCTAAACAACAATGACAACTGCAACAAAAAAAAAAAAGCCATGTATTATGGCAGGTGCCTGTAGTTCCAGCTACTTGGGAGGCTGAGACAAGAGAATCGTTTAAGCCCAAGAGTTTGAAGATGCTGTGAGCTGTGATGCAACAGCACTCTGCCGGGGGTGATGTAGTGAGACTCTGTCTCAAAAAAATAAATAAAATAAAATAAAATCTCATGAGTTTACATTTAAAAAAAAAAAGAAAAACTTAAAAAATACGTATCTATTCAAATCATTTACCCATTTTTCATTTGGATTATTTGTGGGGGAGAATGCTATTGTTTGAATTCTTTGTATATTCTGATTATTAGTCCTTTGTCAGATGGATAGTAGGCAGAGATTTTCTACTATTCTATATTGTCTCTTCAATCTGTTGATTGTTTTCCTTGTGTGCAAAAGATTTTTAGCTTGATGTAATTCTACTTGTTTGTTTTGCTTTTGTTGCCTGTAATTTTGAGATCTTACCCAAAACAAATCTTCACTCAGATATATTTTGAGGCATGTCCAATGTTTACTTTTAGTAGTTTGTAAAATTCAGATCTTACTCTTGAGTCTTTATCTTGAGTGGATTTTTGTACATGGCAAGAGATAGGGATCAGTTTAATTCTTTTGCATGTGGATATCCGGTTTTCCCAGAACCATTTATTGAAGAGAATATCCTTCCCAATGTGTGATCTTAGCACTTTTGTTGCAAATGAGTTGACTATAAATATGTGGATTTATTTCTGGGCTCTCTGTTTTTTTCATTGGTCTGTATTGTATGTTTGTGTTTATGCCAGTACAATGCTGTTTGGTTTACTAGAACCCTGCAGTGTATTTTGAAGTAAGGTAGTATGACGCCTCCAGTCTTGTTCTCTTTTGCTCAGGATTGCTATGGCTGTTTGAAGTCTTGTGGGCCTCCTCCCAAATTTTGAGATTTTTCTGTATTTCTGTGAAGAATGTCATTGGTGTTTGGATAGCAATCGTACTCTGTAGATCACATTGGATAGTATGGACTTTTTAACAATATTAATTTTTCCATCTCTCCATTTTTACATCATGCTCAACTTCTTTCATGGTGTTTTATAGTTTTCTTTGTATAGACCTTTCACTTCTTTGGTTAAATTTATTCCTGGGTGTGTTATTTTGGAGGGCACTATTACAGATGGAATTGCTTTCTTGATTTATTTTTCAGTTTCTGCAGTGTTGGAACACAGAAATACTGATTTTGTATCCTGAAACTTTATTGAATTTCTTTATCAGTTCTAATAAGTTTTGTTTGGTTCTTTTTTGGTGGAGTCTTTAGATTTTTATAAATGTAAGATCACATGGTCTGCAAACAAAGATCATTTGACTTTTTCCTTTTTTTTTTTTTGTTTTTGGTTATTGTTTTGACATTTTCCTTTCCAACTTGAATGCCCTTTAGATCTTTCTCTTTGAATATAATTTTATTTGCTAGCTCTGCTATTCAGAATTTAGACACTGTTTTGTAAACTATTCCCAGAAGCAAATTCTAGACAGAGTTAATCTAGAAGTCCACTGGCCCAAGATTCATATTCTGACTTTGAAACAAAAAAAAAATAATTTCTAGAAAATCATAGTGGTTTTTGTTCTGTTTTGTTTTGTTCTTGTTTTGTTTTGTTTTTGAGACAAAGTCTCACTTTGTCACTCTCCGCAGAGTGCTGTGGTGTCATAGCTCACAGCAACCTTAAACTCTTGGCTTAAGTGATCCTCTTGCCTCAGCCTCCCAAGTAGCTGGGACTACAGGCCCCCACCACAATACCTGGCTATTTTTTAGATGGGGTCTTGCTCTTGGTCAGGCTGGTTTTGAACTCCTGAGCTGAGTTGAACCACCCACCTGGGATTATACACGTGAACCACTATGCCCAGCCCAAAGTCATAATGTTTTGACTCCTATCTTCAGGGAGGTGGTGTGGTACAGTAGATGAACATGATGTTTGCTATTAGTTGATCAAGACTCTACTTCTTATTATGTAATAAAGTTACCTAACTCTCTGAAACCCAGCTTCCTTTTCTGTAAAATGCAGACAGTAACATTTTTTGCATAGTTAATATAGACCCAAGTGAGATGTCACAAAGGTAGTGCCTAGTATTTGGTGAGTTGTCAAATGTCAATTTACTTCTCATGAGAACTTAGAGACAAATGGCTTAGAAAACTGTTAGATATGTTTTCACTGATCTTTATGTTTCCAGAAGCTATATTTTGCTTTTTATAATCTGGACCCATTTTCACACCCCATTTTAAAAAGTATTCCATTTGTTCACACTCAATATTTTATTTGCCTTTAAAATTCATTTCGGCTCAGCGCCTGTGGCTTAATCGGCTAAGGCGCCAGCCACATACACCTAAGGTGGCAGGTTCAAATCCCCAGCCCGGGCCCGCCAAACAACAATGATGGCTGCAACCAAAAAATGGGCAGGCGTTGTGGTGGGCGCCTGTGGTCCCAGCTACTTGGGAGGCAGAGGCAGGAGACTCGCTTGAGCCCAGGAGTTGGAGGTTGCTATAAGCTGTGATGCCATGGCACTCTACCCAGGGGGATAGCTTGAGGCTCCATCTCAAAAATTAAAAAAAAAAATTCATTTCTGAAACTCCCATTATACAGCCCTCTTCAGAGTCCCCAGAAGTTATGTTCATGCTCTCTTAATCTCCATCCTTTATAATTGCATTGACTTTAATCATTCCTCCTTCATGTTTACTAGTTAAGGATAAGCACTTTTTGAAAAATTAAGGGCCACTCTTCCTGATCTCTAAAGGGGGTGGATAATTGTGATGGACCAAATCTCTTGGATAATTTCACAAACAAGAATCAAGTGGCAAAAGCATGCAGCTGGCCCTCCCTAAGGTGAGAAGGGGAAGAGGGAATATAAATTAGCCACTGAACAGCATAAGTTTGCCAGTTCACCAAAACTGCAGGAAGATATGTCTGTCTGTCTTAACATTATGTTTCAGGTGCCTAGCACAGTGCCTGTTACATAGTGGTTGCTTAGCAGCGCCTGTGGCTCAGTGGGTAGAGCGCCACCCCGTATGCATAGCAGTTGCTTAATAAATGTTTGATGATTGACTAAATGAATGAATGAGAAAATGTATGCCATTGAAAATCAACTCACATATAATCATTGATAATGTGCTATAGGTTACATCAATTAAGGACAGTTATTACATTAGTTAAGGACACTTTTAGTTGTGTATCAGAATACCCACCCAATAGTTCCTTAAACAAATGAAGTTTATTTCCACCTGCAGTTTCGAAGCAGGCAATTGCAGGTGTTTTTACTCAGAGGATCTATGATGTCAGTTTTAGAGTCCCTTAACTTGTCAGAGTTGCAAGATTGTTGCAAGACGTCCATGTACTATGTCCCTCTAGAACCATGTTCAAAGACAGGAGTAGCTGGGTTCAGGGCACAGATTTTTCTTTATAACCCCCTACTTTTATCAGAGAAGAAAATATTCCCAGGAGACCCTAGGGGATTTCTCCTTCACTTCATTGACCAGAACTAAGTCACATGCTTGCTCCTAGGCTAGGAAGTAGGACCACTTTCCTTAAGAGCATAAGCTCTCCAACCAACACCTAAATGGGGATTCTGTTAGCAAGAAGGAATTAGTGAGAGTGGCTTTTGCCATTCCCAAACTTATTGTGATGTCAGAATCTTTGGGAGGTCTTGTTAAAATGCAGTGTTCTTCTGATATTCTTTGGCTACAGCTAGACATGGAATTGGTGCTTTTAGTTACCACTGCTAGAGTTGAATGCAGAACTAAAAAAATGTTATTTAATTAAAATGCCATGTATAATTCAAAGAAAAAGGCTAATAATGTTTCTGAATTTTGATCAGTACCTGTGATTTTTCCAGCATTTTTTACATTTACTTTTATTTAAGTGGCTTCTGCCTTCAGGAATAAAAATCTATTCCAACAAATAAAAATAAATTCACATTTGGATGCACTTTGGAGATTTGTTTCTTTAACTTTGAGCATAAGAATATCTTGAGTTTGTGTTTGCCCTACTAATCTATATTCATAAGGACAAAATAATGAATCAAAAAGCAAAAAATTCAAATAGCTTTCTTACAGTATCACAGAAGCCCTAGATATTACATCTAGTATCTCATATCATATAAGCCCTCAAAATAAGTGTTATCCAACCTTCTGCAACTTAATTTAGTTAAACTACCTGATGAAAACACAAACTTGATCTCAAGTTACTATTTTCAATATAAACAAAGTATACAGTTTTAGAAAATAGTAGTCTATAAAGTAATGATGAATTAATGTGTTGTGCTACTTTGCAAGAGTCTCCAAACTGTTATTAGTAATAATGTGTCATAATTTTCAGATGCATTGTTGTGGGGGATGGTCTTGAAATATCAAAAAATCCTAAAAACTGCCTGCGTCCTAGTAGGAATCTCAGATAAAGAGAAAGTACTACTCTAGAAAGCACATGTTTCCAGAAATTTCTATATGAATGTTTAAGACTATAATTTGTATAAAGAGGTTTTAAAGACATAATTTTCCATTCCCCATTATAACTGTGCCCCAAATATATCTATGCTAATATTTTAATGAAGACAGACATCTGTCAGAATAAATGTAACTATCAAACCAAATGACTCCTCTTATTTTTCCTTTAAAAATATCCAATGCAGTAAAATGAAAGTTTATTTACTTTTAAATATTAATTACAACATCTGTTTATTTACTTTTAATGTTGTAAAGAACAACCACTAAAAACATCTTAAGTTATTCATAAGTGGCTCTTCTACAAGTTTGTGCCAAGTAATGTAACAAGTAAGTCATCATCATCAAATAGCTTGTTTGACCACTGTAGTAAATATTAAGCAATTATTAAGATAGGAAAGTAAAGTTTACAGGATGTAAGATTTTTCCTGGTAAAGTTGGAACAATTCTACAGAATGCAGGATGGGTGTCACCCTTACAGTTTCCTAGTTAGCAGATTACATAAAATGTGAATATTTTCAAAGGTGGGGTTTTTTTTCTTATTTACCTGCCCCCCACCAACTTATTTTCCGCACAACAATTGTTTGGATGTAATTAATGCATCCTTTGTTACAGAATATCATTTCTGAATCTGAGCTTGTAAAATAAAATCTATTTCCATCAACTTATCAATTCAGTGTTAGAATCCCTGGCTGGCAGTGGATTTTTTTCATTGTTTAGTGGGTTCATTTGTTTATTTTTATGTTTCTTTTTATTTGCTTGATTTGGTATTATTTTGCCCTGAACATTAGTGATTTTTTTCTTTACACTTTTTAAAGTAAGACACAAACTCAAGGGATAGGTTCCTTGCTCATTGAACATCTAAAAATATGATTTTAGGATCAAAATTGTTATGGATTGAATGCTATTTCTCTCCAACCAAAAATTCATATGGTAAAGCTTAACCCCCAGTACCTTATAATGTGACCTTACTTGGAAATAGAATCAGTACAAATATAAGTAGTTAACAATAGGCCATACTGGAATAAGTTGGTCCCCCAATCCAATGTGATGGGTATCTTTATAAAAAGGGGAAATTTACATACAAATTTGGAAGACACCATGTGAAGATGAAGGCAGAGATTGATCTACAAGCCAAAGAATGTCAAAGATTGCCAACGAGAAGAGAGGCATGGGACAGATTTTTCCATTACATCTGTCAGGAGTCAGCCCTGCCAAGACCTTGATCTTAGACTTCTAGCCTCAAGAAATGGGAGATAATAAACTTTGTTGTTCTGTGCCTCCAGTTTCTAGTACTTTGTTACAGCAGCCCTAGCAAACTATCACAGTACTTAATGGCAACTAAGTTTCTTTCATTAGAAAGAATTAACATTTGACTTCTCGTTTTTTCAGGATGGAACACTAAGTGAAAGTGATCACGCTTGCAAACCACTCATGTCGTTTCTACCACTCTCCTTACAGGCAATACATTATAAGGACAACTCTTTGAAAATAAGTCAGTTTTGGTAATCATTTTGGTTATCAGTTTGCTTAATAATAATGTTCCATATTGTAGAAAGAGCATTATAGGCAATGATATTGCATATACATAATTTAGAAAGGGGTTATAAGGTTAAAAGAAATTCTAGTATCATAACCAGAGGGCTAAACTTTTCTTTCATATGAAAAAATGTTAAAGCTCCTATTTCAAGAAAATAAAAAAGTCATGATTCATCTTCAATA
This sequence comes from Galagoides demidoff, assembly GCA_963574575.1. Classification (NCBI taxonomy): domain Eukaryota; kingdom Metazoa; phylum Chordata; class Mammalia; order Primates; family Galagidae; genus Galagoides; species Galagoides demidoff. The sequence goes on along the minus strand of CAUYQV010084831.1, from coordinate 11,858 downwards.
ATGAGAAAATGGGAGTGATCAAAGAGTATGATTTAAGGAATTTTATTTCCCTCTTCATAAAGTCAATAGGACAGAACTCACAATTTTTTTGTTTTGTTTTGTTTTTCTGTACAGATTAAAGATTTGGATATAATGTAGAACAATGTGTGGTCATTCCTCAAATGACTAGAGGCCTCAAAGTGATACTCTAAAATGTAAAGCCAAAGCCAAGAAGTATCCCAAACTACCTCAAGGGCATGGTAAGTCTCCCGAGGAAGATGAAACCCTCCCTGGAAATGAGGTGAGGTGGTCCGAGGAGGAAAAGAGAATGAGAGGTGGGTGAGAAAGAGACAGCAAACAAGAAAAAGAGAAAGAAAGCAAGAGAGAGAGGATGATCGTCAGCACCAGCACCATCGAAGGCGAGAGAATGGCTTGACAGGTAGCCCCTGGAAAGGTCACAGTAATAAACACAAAGCTCATTTGTCCTTGCTACACATGTTTGAGATATCTCTAAGGTCATCCAATTCACTTTTCTTTCATTTAATTCTCACAAAGATATTTGGTATTTATTTATCTAGAATCACAGGTCACATGATGCTGGATGGAGTATTAGAAATATTCTTTTCCCTGGAAAGGAATACATCTCTCAGCAAAATGAAGTGTAAATCGGTATCCCTGATGCCTAATATGATGTAGTTATAATAACAGAAGTAATACAGAAGACAGAGACTTGCTATGTGCCGGCCACTTCCCTAAGTTCTTTACATCCACTAATTCATTTATTCTCATAGTAAACACCATGAAGTAAGCATGGCTCTTATGCCCATTTCATAGGCAAAGAAATGTAGAATCTTGGGGGAAGTTTTTCACTAAGTTTTTAACCTGAGATCTAAGAAACAGACTTTGATTAATAATAACCCCTAATGTGCTTTACCTTCTCATACCTGGCTTAAAACAGACAGGCTCATCACCATACAAGACAGTACTGGCACCATCTCAGCCACTCTATAGATAGTTCAATTCTCTCTTCAGAATTAAGATAGTAATGGTTGCAAACAAAACTATTATTATTATAAACAAAACTGTATCTTTTTGGTATGTTTTTAGTTTTTTGAGACAGAGTCTCACTTTCTTGCCCTCAGTAGAGTGCTCTGGCATCACAGCTCACAGCAACCTCAAATTCCTGGACTTATGCAATGCTCTTGCCTCAGCCTCCCAAGTAGCTGGACTATAGGCACCCGCCACAACACCCAGCTAGTTTTTTAGAGACGAGGTCTCACTCTGGCTCAGGCTGGTTTTGAACCCATGAACTCAGGCAATCCAACTGCCCCAGCCTCCCAGAGCGCTAGCATTACAGATTTTAGCCATTGCACCCGGCCTAAACAAAATTTATCTTCTTGAAGCAACGATGGGTGGGTAATTCTCCAAGTTGTCATCTACTCAGCATCCACAAAGAGAAATAGCATGAATATTTAGCGTGTACAGATTTTGTGAATTTTGTGTTCACATGATTACATTGCTGTTTTAGAAGTTATTCCTAAGATATCGGTTTCATCAGAGTGAAGTTCTTCTGCAAGTAAGCATTAGATACTCAGATTGCAAGGATAGTCACGCACTGCTTAACAAGAGGGACACACTCTGAGAAATGTGTGGTTAGGCGGTGCCGTCATTGTACAAACATCATAGAGTGCGCTTACACCAACCTAGATGGTATATTCTGCTATGTACTGTATAGCCTATTGCTCCCAGCCTACAAACCTGTATAGCATCTTACTGTACTGAATACTGGGCAGTTGTAACACAGTGGTGTTTGTGTATCTAAACATAGAAAAGGTAATACGTCATGCTACAGAAATACAATGGCTACAACAGCACGGGCCATAGCCAGTTTTCAGCTCCTTTTTAATCTTATGGGAACATCGTCATATATGTGGTCCATTATTGACCAAAAAAGTCATTATGTGGCACATGACAACAATTAAACTTTATCCACAGGGTAAGAAAGAGCCTTCACATATTCTTTGGAACCACTGCAACATCTCAAAAGGTATGACAAAAGTTAACTTTGAGGAGCCCACCTTTCATTATAATTATCCTTATCTTTTTGTTTTTTGCAGTTTTGGCCAGGGCCGGGTTTCAACCCACCACCTCCAGTATATGGGGCCGGCACCCTACTCCTTTGAGCTGCAGGCCCCGCCCAATTGTCCCTACCTTTAATAAAGGAACTAAAGATGAACACCAACACAGAGTGAGCACAGAGCAGTTTCCTACAAGCAATTTTTATCTTTGACCAGCAAGACTTATTTATATTTGGTTACTCTATATGGACTATGATTTTTTAAAGATCTAAAAAGACGATAGAATTAGGTCTCAAGTATTCTGTTATGTTATCAATGTTAAACAGATAACACATAAATCAAAATAAGGACCAATGCAATGAGGTAAAGCAAATGAAAAAATCATAGAAATACTTAAAATCTTCAAAAGAGACAGTTATAACACATAGAAGACAGTCAATAGTATTTTAAATAGTGTTTCAAATGGTGTTTGTGTATCTAAATGTAGAAAAGAGAATATGTTGAGTTATAGAAATACAATGGCTATTGTAAGATCACTAGGCCATACGAATTTTTCATCTGCATTATCTATTCAATAGATATTCAGAGACAAATATTCATTTGTCCTTGAATGACTGACCATAATTTTTAAAGCTATGAAAAATTACCTTTATTATCTAATGCTCACTATATAACATGAAGTTATTGGACACTATATAAAAATGTTTGCCTTATTTTCCCTCCTAAACTAAGGAACAGTGCCTGGATAAAGAAAATGCTCAAATTTAAGGTAGGATGCAAGGCTATATTAGGCAAGTGCTCTAGTTTTTTATACCCATGGGAATTCTTTATAAACAAACAAAAAACATGGAGTCAGAAGAGGCCCTTCACTGGAGCAAGCGTCACGTGATCATAGCAAGGATTTCAGGGGCTGGAGAACTCAAGAGATAAACAAGGATTGTTCTCCTTTCTCTGTACACACTGTGAGGAGCAAATTCAGGGGAAGAACTTAGTTTGCTTTGTGAAAACAAAAGAAATTGCCCGTTAAATTTACCTTCTAATGGGATAAGTCAGCCATGTCTAGATAGGCGCAGTGTAGAGAAAGATTTGTGGGGCTTTTTTGTTTTTGTTTTGTTATTTATTTATTTATTTATTGAGATGGAATCTCACTCTGTCACCCTAGGTAGAGGGCCGTGGCATCATCACAGCTCACTGCAACCTCCAACTCTTGGGCACAAGGTTGATCTTCTTCTCTCAGTCTCCCAAGTAGCTGAGACTTTAGGCATGTGCCACCACACCCAGCTATTTTTTTTTTCTATTTTTAGTAGAGCTCAAGCAATCCACCTGCCTCAGCCTCCCAGAGTGCTAGGATTACAGATGTGAGCCACTGCCCCTGCAGAGAAAGATTCATTGATTGACTATATAATATCACTGGAAGAAATTTAATAACGAGGAAAAGAAATGTAGTTGTATAATTCTCAAGTTGTCACTCACAAAGAATATCTATATTCAAGTATAGTATAAATTTTTAGTTAATTAAAGAATATGCAATAAATTGCATAAATGTTAACTATTTATATTATTGGTAGCAATACAATTTTTTCCTTTCCAAGTACTTCTGATATTGTCTTCCTACTTACTTCCTTAACAGTCTCCTAACAACCTAGCAAAACTGAAGACAATTTTTACTCTGTTCTATGTAGAGTAAAAATTTTAATACTTCCCCAGCAAAGAACAAAGGAGAAAACTAACTGCAACTCAACTAGTTGGGGGTGAAGAAAATCATCTCAGCTTAGGCTGATGCTTCTTCAGCCCAGGTGAAGATTCTGGTCATCCCCAACATGAGGTAGAGAACAAGGGGGAGATGGGCAAAAGCCCATGACCTGGAAAATGGAAGCTTCTGTATTTTATGAGCCTAAGCTTCATAGTAAACCTTCATTATTCCACCTGAATTAGTATTTTTAATTCCCAGCATGATACATCCACATTCAAATAAAAGTCCAAAATACATTCCAGACACATGTATAACCATACACTCACCTCTTAATTATCCCTGCTAATAGACAACAGTGGTTAAGAGAACACAAAATCACTTTTAAAAATAATTTTAAGGCTGGGCGCAGTGGCTCACACCTGTAATCCTAGCACTTGGGAGGCCGAGGCAGGTGAATTGCCTGAGCTCACAGGTTGGAGACCACCCTGAGCCAGAGAGAGACCTGGTCTCTAAAAATAGCCAGGCATTGTAGTGGGTGCCTATAGTCCCAGCTACTTGGGAGGCTGAGGCAAGAGGATCACTTAAATCCAAGAATTTGAGGTTGCTGTGAGCTATGACACTACAGCACTCTACCAAGGGCAAGAAAGTGAGACCCTGTCTCAAAAAAATAAAAATAAAGATAAAAAATAAAAATCATTTTAACTGGGCTATGGATATAGGCTAGTATCAACATACGATATGAACAATTGAGCAGCAAGAAGCAGTACTGTGTCGCTATTGCTGTGGTCACTGTCACGCTCATTCTTTTAGTAATTTTATGCCTGATGTGAATGGAAATGGAAGTGACATAATGCATCCCTAGGAATAAGTTAAGGTCTAAGAGAATAAGGAAAGTTGACAAATATAAATTTCTAAGTCTCTTCTGTTCTAAAATTTAGGACTCTGCACCTGGAAGATAGGAAGTTCACAAGCAATCACTATATTACCTATCTCACAGAAAATAGAGAAGGCATTGCATAAGAACTTTCCATCTCCAATGCCAGAAATAAACAGAATGATTCTTTTCCTCAATGTATATTGTTGTTTGTTTTTTCAAAGATCAGTTTGCTGTATGTGGATGGTTTTGTATCTGGGTTCTCTGCTCTGTTCCATTGGTCCAGGTCTCTATTTTTGTGCCAGTACCACACTATTTTGGTTATTATCGCTTTGCAATATAGTTGGCACTCTGGTAATGTGATGCCTCCAGATTTGTTCTTCTTGCTTAGGATTGCTTTGGCTATTCAGGCAGGATCTTTTTTCTGGTTCCAAACAAAGGGTAGAATCCTTTTTTTCTATATCTGTGAAATATGCTGTTAGTATTTTGATGGGGACTACATTGAATCTGTAAATCACTTTGGACAAAGGACATGAATGGAAGATTCTCAAAAGAAGGTAGACAAACGTCCAATAAACCTATAAAAATGCATCATGTTACTAATTATCAGGGAAACACAAATTAAAATCACAATGAGGTGTCACCTTATCCCTATTAGAACAGCTTTTATTTAAAAAAAAAATCCAAAAACAATACATGCTGGCATGAATGCAGAGAGAAAAAATGCTCATACATTGGCAGTGGGACTGGAAATTAGTACAATCTCTCTGAAAAACAGTATGAGGATTCCTCAAAAAACTAAAAGTAGACCTACTATTGTATCCAGCAATCCCACTACTGGGTATCTACCCAGAGGAGAAGTCATTTTATCAAAAAGACAACTGCATTCAAATGTTTATTGCAGCACAATTCACAACTGCAAAGATACGGAATCAACCCAAATGCCTATCAGTTCATGAATGGATTAACAAAATGTGGCATGTGTATACCACAGAATACTACTCAGCCATTAAGAAGGATGAATCAATGACTTTTGCAACAATTTGAGTGGAACTGGAGACCATTCTCCTACATGAAGTACCTAAAGAATAAAAACAAACACATGTACTTGCTAGTAAGTGGGAACTAACCAGTGAGCACACTTGTGTAGAGACCAGAGTAAACCTTTGTGTAAATCAAACCGAGGGGAAGAGAAGGGGGAGGGATAAGCAAAACCTATCTTACTTGTACAATCAACACTATTGTGACTCAAGCATTACAAAAGTGATCCACGTAACCAAAAATCATTTGTAACCCTTAATATTTTAAATTTTTTTAAATAATTAAAAAGAAACAAACTTAGGAGAGAAACCTAATCTGGAAGCATACCAAGTGTCATGAACCAATTGTCTTACAATCAACTGGGTCAAGAGCAGAGGAACATTTATTATTTCAATTAAAAGAAGAAAAGATATTTCAAAAGAAAGACACTTTATTTGTTAAAAATTTAATATGTGAGAACTTCAGAAAGAGCATTTCTACTCATTCTTTGACATCATAATAGTCATAATCCCACCCAGATATCCACACACATTGGTATTCTTTTCTTTCTTATCGCTTCTCTAAAATTGTACAGACTTGTATTCTTAGCGTGTGATATACACAAGAAGTCTAAGCAAGTCCGGGTCTAAAATATATTTATCATGTCTATTTCACAACAAATTCTCAGACTGGAGCCAGCGTAAAACCCAAGAGCCTGCCCCTTCCAGAATTAACCATGTGGGCTGTTACGGGATGATTAAGTGACTGTGGAATGGCTAAGAGTTTTTTGAAGGCAGAAACTAGGTTTTATTCATCTTATTGAGTAGTATTAATGAGTAAGTGTTGATTAATTAATAAATTAATTATACACCTTACAGGTGTATAAACATAGGTAGCTAACTTGGGCTGGGAATAAGTCACAGATCAAATTCAAATTATGTTGGTAACTTGTTCTATGAAATTTTATGAGTCAGTTCCTATCCATTTGATCGTTTGAAAAGAGGCAGCCTGTTGGGATGTCTAATATATTGAAGTCCTCATATAAAAGTGCCAAATTACTATTATTAAGTGAAGAACTGGTCCTGTATATTTACCAAGGTGTCTTTCATCCACACACTTGAAAGCACCTCCAGACATAATAAATTACTAACACTTTTCTAAAACTTTAACACGTTTTAGGGATAAAAACTGTATTTCTAGAATTCATTTATAATTTTAATGTTTTTTCTAGTCCCAATGGCCTCGCTGTAATTTTAACTTTTAAAACCTTCCCTTGTTCTCTTACATTTTATTAGTATTAACGAAATATTTACATTAAAAGAGTTATTAAATGGTAAAAAGAAATAATATAGCAGACCTTTAGACTAACTAGTAAGTTTAAGGGTAACATGTACTCTGTTCAGTGTACGCAGAGTCAGATAAATCTGAAGAAATCTTTTGCCATTATCCAAAACTTGCTATGTCTGAACCATCACTAGCCTTGGGAACATGAGTCAGATCTAGAGATTAGCTGGCCCAGAGCCACCAGGGAGCATCAACACTCCATGAAATAAGCCTGTGTCTTCAGGAATCCTTGAAACTCTTTTGTTTCTTCCAGCACCTGAGAAGCCAGGAGGCTACCCACAGGACACACTTAGGGGCCACCTCTACTTGCACTGCTTAAATTCAGGTTGGCCTTGCGTACTAATGTTCCAGCTGTTTCCAAGCATCCCTCCAATGGGCACTTGTTACTAAGGCCCAGATCTCCTCTGGTGCAAATCTACCTGTCTTCACTGTTGAAAAAAGGGAAAATGCTAAGGAAAACCAAAGAAGGCAAAAGCCAATAATAGATTTAGAAAATGGTTATATCTGACAAGGCCCTTTCCATCAAGGAACATTAGTAATGCTTTCCCAGGTCTTCATAAAACAATGATCATTTTGAAACTGAAACACATTTAAATAACATCAAGACTTTGATTGGAAAATAATAAAATTGAAAGAGACTCTTGTTGGAAATTTGAAAAGGAGTAAGTATGTATCATTTCAGAACAGTTGTTTAAAAACAGAAAACTGTATGATTGATGAAAATAAATTCCATCTCCCCCTACTTTTTTGGTACTGTTTTCTTAAACATCAAAATTAAAAATTTTCCCCAAAGTATAAATAAATAATTCTAAAATATCATTCATAAATTTTTATTCTGAAATTAATCTCTCATATATATATATATATGTTTTGCTATGTTTAAAGTCTTTTTTTTTTTTAAGTACATAGCTCTCATAAAACTGTAATTTACTTCAGGAAGTATTATAGTACTGGAGTGACTTCTATAGATAGGAGATACATCTATTTGAAACTTTTTTCTCTTATGATATAAGGAACAGATATGACTAGCCCTGTCCCTGCCCCTGTCTCTTTGTCCTGCCCTGAATGTTGATGTGGCATGCAGCCTGGAGCTGGGGCAATCATCGTGCAGTCAAATGGGGGAGAACAAGAGAGTCAGTGACTTTGGTCCTCACAGGACTGAGCTGCTGACATAATGTCCTCCTCCCGGCTTCACATCACGTATGAAAAATAAGACTCCATCCTTTTTTTTTTTTTTTAATGATGAAATCCTTAGATTTAATATTTACAGTCCCTGTAAACATGAGAAAATTGCCATCAAAAGAGGTAGAGCTTATTCCATTCTTTGTGGTGCTAAAAGTCCCTTTGTAAGGAATCATATTTCAGTGCAGCTACATTGTGCTTTCACCCTTTAACTTTTCAGATGTTAATGGTGTCTTTGAACTGGTATAAGCTGAACTGCCCTGTGTGAGATTTTCTATAAACTGAGAAGTAATTTCAGAATAAAAATTTTAAAGAGAAGAATTCTGTTTGAAGCAAAGTTGGCAAGAATTAAGAAGTATTCTAATTCTTTTTTCTTTTTTTAAATTTATTGTTGGGGATTCATTGAAGGTACAAGAAACCACCCTTCACTGATTGCATTTGTTAGGTAAAGTACTTCTTACAATTGTGCCTTGCCCCCAAAAGGTGTAAGACTCCATCTTTTTAATCTACCCTCAGAGTCCCTGTTTCTTAAAACTGAAAAGCACTTGTAGCTGACAAAGAATTAATAAAAGTATTTTTTAAGCAGACAAATAACAAAGAAGGAAATTACATGAAATGGGAAGAATCAGGAAAGGCCTGAGAAAGAGCTGGGGTTTGTGGTGGGTGTGGAAGACCAGGTTACAGAAGCACAATAAATTTCAGGTAAAGACTATTCTATGAGCAAAACCTCTGGATGCAATTTTTAATTATTGTCATTTTTATTATGCCATATGTCCACAATATCATTTTCTTACAATTTTGTTTAAGGCTAAGATTTGATTAATGTATTTAATTCTACCAAATATAAATGCATTCCCTATAATGTCTATAATCTCACTAAATTAACTTGCTATTATGAGACAAAATTTCTCCCAAAAAGTATAAATAATGAAGTATTTTGCAACTTTCAAGTCCACATGAAATTTTTTTTTTTTTGAGACAGAGCCTCAAGCTGTCCCCCTGGGTAGAGTGCTGTGATATCGCAACTCACAGCAACCTCCAACTCCTGGGCTCAGGCGGGTCTCCTGCCTCAGCCTCCCAAGTAGCTGGGACCACAGGCACCCACCACATTGCCTGGCTATTTTTTTTTGGTTGTAGTTGTCATTATTGTTTGGCAGGCCTGGGCTGGATTTGAACCCACCACCTTAGGTGTATGTGGCTGGCGACTTAGCCACTTGAGCCACAGGCACTGAGCCTTCTTTTCTTTTTTTGAGATGGAGTCTTTGTCATCCTCAGTAGAGTAGTATGGCATCACAGCTCACAGCAACCTCAGACTCTTGGGCTCCAGTGATTCTCTTGCCTCAGCCTCCCAAGTAGCTGGGACTACAGGTGCCTGCCACAATGCCTGGCTATTTTTAGAGATGGGGTCTTACTCTTGTTTAGGCTGGTCTTGAACTCCTGAGCTCAGGAAATCCACCTGCCTCATCTTCCCAGAGTGCTGGGATTACAGGTTTGAGCCACCACACCCAGCCCTTATAGAATGGTTTTCATCTCATAAAACTGAAACTCTGTCCCCATTAAACACTAATGCCCCTATATCTCCAACCCCCACTAGCCCTTGGTGACCGCCCTTCAGATGTGTCACAGGTCAAATGTGGACAGAGGGCAGTTGCTGTGCATCTGCTCCTCAGGGAATTGCCTGCTCTTAGTCTGGGCAGTTGCAATGGGCCACTTTTCCAGACTGTTCTGTACATGGCACATCACGAATAGGTGGGGAAGCTGAGCCAGCCCCACTGGAGGTTTCTTCTGGGACAGACACAACAGATGACAGATATAACTTCCTTTAGGACTTCAGATTGAGAACTGTCAGAGATTACAGAAATTGTGAAGCATATGTTGTTTACTAGAGACACACCTAAAACATGACCCTGAAAAGATGACATGCAAAGTGTGACTGCTGGGTGGCTGCTAAGCAACAGAAAGCTGACATAACTACACTAATATCAGACAAAACAGACTGGGACAAAACAAAACCATCTAAGAATAATGTTAAAAACAGGCTGAAAAGGTCTAGAGTAGAAATTGACTAGGGGAAGTAGACAAATGTGTCAGAAAGGGAGGTTTCTCCAAGGCTTCCCTAGAAGGTACTTTGGTTAGATATGGAAAATGTAGGCAGACCCCTGACCTGAGGTGCCATGACATGCAGGTGTGGAACTCTGCACCCTGCCTGTATGCCATGTCCATGGAGGGTATCTCCACACAATGGTAGCATCAGAGCCACAAATGAGAAGCAGCTCAGTTCTTGGAGTTGGTAGCAGGCAGACCACACTCTCAGAGGACAATGCAAGCAAATCAGAGTAACACATAATCTCTACTCTTGGCAAATTAAAAAAAAACATAATGAGAATTCTAAAACACTCAGATCCATATTGATGATGAAGGTATTAGCTACACATACATGAGAAAACTGATGCAAGACAGTTAAAGTGGCACTTCAAGTGAAATGGATAGCTTTAGAAGCTGACATTTGAAAATTCATATTGTACTGATAAGTGTGCACAGATTAATATATAACTTGAATTTCTCATACAAAGTGGAGGCTGCAGTAAACCAAGCTCCAAAGGCTAACACTCGTGAACAAACAGGCTGATTTTGCATGTTCTAGAACTTCCTATATATGTAAACATAAAGTGTGAAGTCTTTTGTGTCTGGCATCTCTCCCTTAGCATAATATTTTTGAGATCCATAGCCATATTGGAATTTTCCTTCCTTTTTTCATAGTTTTTGTAGACATGAGGTCTTGCTATGTTGCCCAGGCTGGTCTTGAACTCCCATGTCAGGTAATCCTTCAGCCTCAGACTCCTGAGTAGCTGGGATTACAGGTGTGCTGCTCCTGCCTCCATTCCCTCTTATTACTGGGTAGTATCGCATGGTATGGAGATACACATTTTTTTTTTTTGAGACAGAGTTTCACTTTGTTGCCCTGGGTAGAGTGCCGTAGTGTCATAGGTCACAGCAACCTCAAACTTTTGGACTTAAGCAATTCTTATGCCTCAGCCTCCCAAGTAGCTGGGACTACAAGCACCTGCCACAATGCCCAGCTATTTTTAGAGACAAGCTCTTGCTCTGGCTCAGGCTGGTCTCCAACCTGTGAGCTCAGGCAATCCACCCACCCTGAACTCCCAGAGTGCTAGGAAGATACACAGCTTTGTTCATCTGTTCATCTATTGACAGATATTGGCCTGTTTCCAGTTTGGGGCTATTATGGATAAAGCAGGTATGCACACCCTTGCAAAGACATCCAAGGGCTGTCCAGAAAATATCCAGCTGTGTATGTCTCTACTTTTCATAATACAAGGGTGGATACTTTCATATTACATTCATTTCTTTTTGGTATACATTTGAAAGTAAAATTCCTTGGTTTAGGATAGCTGAAGTTGGCTCGGCACCTGTGGCTCAAGTGGCTAAGGCGCTAGCCACATACACCTAAGGTGGTGGGTTCGAATCTAGCCTGGGCCCGCCAAATAACAATGATGGCTGCAACCAAAAAATAGCTGGGCATTGTGGTGGGCGCCTGTGGTCCCAGCTACTTGGGAGGCAGAGGCAGGAGACTCGCTTGAGCCCAGGAGTTGGAGGTTGCTGTGAGCTGTGATGCCACGGTACTCTACCCAGGGGGACAGCTTGAGGCTCTGTCTCACTAAAAAAAAAG
>CAUYQV010084824.1:0-13004 GCA_963574575.1 Galagoides demidoff | reverse complement strand
TTGCCTTTTTTTTCCCCTATTCTCTAAGTGTGCCTCTTTTATCCCCTCTACTTTAACAGTCCCTCATTACACCCCTCTACTGTAACAGTCCCTCTTTACACCCCTCTACTGTAACAGTCCCTCTTTATCCCTCTCTACTGTAACAGTCCCTCTTTACACCCCTCTACTGTAACAGTCCCTCTTTACACCCCTCTACTGTAACAGTCCCTCTTTACCCCCCTTTACTGTAACAGTCCCTCTTTACCCCCTCTACTGTAACAGTCCCTCTTTACACCCCTCTACTGTAACAGTCCCTCTTTATCCCTCTCTACTATAACAGTCCCTCTTTACACCCCTCTACTGTAACAGTCCCTCTTTACCCTCCTCTACTGTAACACTCCCTCTCTATAGCCCTCTACTGTAACAGTCCCTCTTTATCCCCCTCTACTGTAACATTCCCTCCTTATCCCCCTCTACTGTAACACTCCCTCTTTACCCCCTCTACTATAACAGTCCCTCTTTATCCCCCTCTACTGTAACAGTCCCTCTTTATCCCTCTATACTTTAACAGTCCCTCTCTACAGCCCTCTACTGTAACACTCACTCTTTACGCCCCTCTACTGTAACAGTCCCTCTTTATCCCCCTCTACTGTAGCAGTCCCTCTTTATCTGCCTCTACTATAATAGTGGTGCAAATGGTATTCTTCCTTTTTGCCCCCAATATCTTTGTTAGTAGGAATTTAGCCAGCTGTTGTAAAAAATGTGATATGAATTGCTGACTAAGGCCACTATTTTGTCTCCCATAACTTTATCACTATCTATCTATTTATTTATTATGTTGTCTTATTTGTAAAGTGGGACTAACTGTAACTTACCCATCAAAGGGCAGTCAGAGGTCTTTTGTCCTATTCGCTGGTATTTCCCATCTGTGAATTTATGTACTGTAATGTAAGTTTGACCATTCTGTAAACAGAGTATGCTCAGAGTTAAGTCCCAATGACATGAAGAGTGCTTTATTAAGTAGTCTCAGGAGAGGCTGAACTGAGGAGACATTGAGAGTGGCTCACTCTCATGAGCAGAGCCCTTGGGCATCAGAGTTTTCAGAGGCTTTGGAGAAGCAAGTGGATGTAGGCACCTAGTGTGGTGTGGGTAGGGGGAGCCATGACACTAGAACATGGTCCTTCTCTTTCCTCCTCCACAGGAGGCTGATAGTTTAGACACCAGGTCCAAGCAAATTTTGAGTAAGCCTGAGTTTCTGAACGAGGAAAATGATATCATTACTAAATGGATCTTCAGAGCTAGGATTGTGGCTTTGTAGGCATAGAGCGGGGATCCTGCAGCTCCTCAGGGAATAGATGGGAGGAAGATGCGACCAGACCTTTTCATCAGGCATTGCCGTGCACTACGCACATGCAGACAGTGAGCCGGCCTCAGAGGCTCTGGAATGATCACGTGGCTTTTTGATTAAATTGTGTGGGGCCCAGGCTCCCTCAGTCTCAACTCAGTTCTGCATCACTTCAGTCTGGCATGAAGGCCTATTCTTCTGGTAACTCTGTCACAGCCATGTTAAATGGGGAATAGAGCACGACTCTTCACTTGCAGGCTAGGACCATGTCAGCAAGGTTGTAACATCTCAATCTTTCTGGAGATCACGGTCAACACCTGGTTGTCTCAGCTTATTTATAGCATTTCCCAGCTTATTAGGAAAATCAAGACTAAAACTGAAGAAGCCCTGACCTGGGTCTGGCACCCAACCCACACTCAATGGTGCACAACCCCATAAGGAGATTAGAAGCTTTCAGAAAATGGAAAAGGAGCCTGTAAAAGACACACCAATTATACCTGGTGTGTGATTGGATTCCTTGAAACCTGGCCTGTTCTTAGAGCCATAGGATACTCTAAGCATTTACTCCATCAGTAAAAGATGAGTTTGAACACGGAGTGCAGGATGCTGGTGAGGAGTGCGGGGCCTGACAACACCACGTACTGGAAAGTGACATTTGCTTGTCCTTAAACTCGTGGGCGCAAGCTTTGCAGGCAGAGATAGTCTGAGTGTTTAGGCACCCAGAATCCCGCGGATCCCAATTCAGGGTGCCCATTTTATCCCAGTGGCATAAAGGCCTCTGTCTCTGGGAAGGAATTCCATTTGAGAGCTCTTAAGTGGAAGTGATGATTAAAATCTGTATCTAGAACCTCCATCTTCAAGCCAACATAACAACAGAAAAAAACAAAGTACAATAAAATCCTTCCACATACCCTTTCACTGGCATTTTTGTATCAAGCCGCTCTATATTTTGAAAAATTGAACAGCACAAATTGTTACTAGAGTCATTTTTAAGGAAGTGTTAGTGGAAAAATTCAGACTTCATCACTGAACTTTGTGTTTGTGAAGCTAATTCAAAAGATCAAAACAGGGGCTTGGCATTAACCGAATAGTGAAACTAAAAGTGTAGAAAGAAGTTTAACTGTGGGAATTACAGTCCGTGCCAGAGGGACCCAGGTCTCCAATCTCACAACCCTGACCAAGAAGACATGGACAGAGAAAATATATTTTTATATGTAGCTAGAAGTTCCCCGGTTTAACCTGGGGCTCTGGTTAGTGCCCAGCCCCTAGTTTGCTTCAGACCTCAAACATCTGTTCCCGGTCATGAGATGTACTGAGTTCGTGCCACTGTCATCTACTAAATTCAAGGGGAGAAATACGTGTGCCCCCTTGTTCATTTGTGCACACGTACACACACTGACTCACAGATACTCAGACCACACACCTGCAAGAGGCCCCAGACTCTGAGTTATAAATGCCTGACTGCTTCCTTGTGAAGTGAAGACAGGCTCTTTTTACAGACTTCTGCAGACATTACGAGAATGCAATTCAGAGGTGGTGTTTTAGAAATTAAGATGAAGGAAGGAGGGCAGGATCAGCCTTTGTGGAAATGCAGTGGGGAGGGTGCACTATTTCGTTTGGACTTGGGGTAGAGATCTCAGAGTTAGGAGCTAAATCTGGCACTTGTTGGGTTCAGCCTACTGAGGTAGAGCAGGTACCAGGGGGATTGAGGGAGCAGGAAAGGAACTTGGAGGAGCAGATCCAGGTCCCAGTCACTGTGAGGGTTTGGGAAATCATATAGTCTCACTTTCTCTTGATTTTTTGACTTTGTAATGACTGTGCCAATAATGCACGCTTAATCCACAACCTGGGGCCTTTTGAAAGTATAATAAATACTATAGAGAAAAACACTGTTTAAATTAAACAGGTTTGCACAAGCATCAGTAATTTTCCCCCCCAATTTTATTAACAAAGAGATTTGGAAGTTGTTCACACTGATTTGTCACTGCGGACACTGAGATGTGAATTACTGTAATAATGTGAGCAAGATTGTGACAACAGTAAGATGGTGAATGTAGCCTGTTTATTAACAGCAAAATGCTATGTATTGCTATTATTTTAAATAAGACAAAAGTCCAATCAAAAGTGTCCCAAGACATCAAAGAGTACAAACCCCTCATTTTCCACATGAAGAAATTAAGACACAAAGAGAGGAGTTGTTTTCTCACATTTAGTCACTTTTTGAGTTCTCATTGTGTGCTAAGCATTTTATCCATTGATATGTATAATAACAATTAACATTTGTGTGATCAAAAGCTTGCACTCATGCTCATGACCTCATCTAGCGTCCTGAGAATCTTGCATTCAGGGATGACAATCTCTACCCAGAGAAGTGACGCGTAGAGGGGGGTGACCCATCTACAGCCCCAATCCATGTGGACAGGTTGTTCACTGAACTAGTTGCTTCTCAAAGGCAGATTTGAAATCTTGCAAATTTTAAATAGTTACAGTGGTTTTGTGAAAATGCCTGTGATTGATTGAAAAACTCTGGTAAACATCATGATAAAATATCTTTTTCCAACATATTAAACAACATAATCATCTAAGAAAACCTTCCAGGTGAGCGGTAGAGATTGGAAATACCTGAGAGAGATTCAAACCCAGTTCTGTGCCCTGTGTTTCTATGCGTGATGTTCCAAGAGATTGAGTGACTATTTAAATTGAATACAAGATTTTGCATGATTGTATTTTCATTTTTCTGAGGAGATGGTCCACAGCTCCTGAGAGGTTGCCATCCTGATATTATATCAGCGCTGAAATTGGAAGTAAAGCTGATAATGAAACTCGTCTCATTTTCTTATAAAATGCTTCACTTACGTTGAAAAAAAATATGAAACAACTCGAACTTTTGCAAATAATGTGCTCCCCTGTTAGTAAGGGAACAGCCTAAAGAAGCATCAGAGAGAATTACTGCTGTCTTCTGGTACCCTTCCTGTTAGTTGATTTAATCCCTCTTGCCTGCCAGGACAAGAATTTCCATCACAATTCTAGAACTTGGTACAGTCTAGCTTTACATGTCAAAGTGACTGAGTTTCCCTCACGTTTATTAGGAAACGTTTATCCACCTAGAATATCACTCTGTGAAGACACAGTCTCAGATTTTCTTTCTCAGTTTTACCAGGGACGTGGAGTTATTGCAGGTTAATTGTGACACAAGGCACTTTAGCCTCCGATGGCCATTCTAGGAGGGATGTTTTGGGACTGCTGAGAGGCTTATTTTTATGAAGCAGAACTGGCTTAGATTCCATAGCTATGGGAGACATTGCCCCCTCATAAAAGCATAATGTCTAGGGGAAAAAAATGAGGTCCAAAATTGGAAAAGGCCTCCACTGGCAATGGTTTATTTGACTGCAAACCACTAAGACATCATGTCCTGTGGCCCTGGCTTGTGTATTTCTGCTTGTAGCACTTAATGGCTTTGATGTCGACCCTAAGCTGGCCTGTTCTCAGTCCAAATGAGAAGGAAAGACCATCCTCTTTTTGTTCCCTTATTTTTGTGGTTTTGTGTTTTCTTTCTCTTTGCTTCCTTCTGCTGTGCCATTAAAACAGAGCCTTTCACAGGGCAGAGGCAATGAGGAGGCCGCCCAGAGAACCAGTCTAACACGGAAACTAACACGAGGCTTTGGAGAGACCCCGCTGATGACTTCACCTGGCTTTTCTCTCCTGGAAAAGGAACCATTGAGAACCGCCCTCTGGTGGTCTAGGTGTTGTAGAAAATGGCCAGTGCAAAGAACCAACATTCCCTGTATGACTTACGTGGGACTGAGGAGGCCCCTTGTTTACCTACGTTGATCCTAGACAGGGACTCCTATGGTTGAAGTGTTTGTCCTTTTCCAAACTCTTGTTGAAATTTAATTGTAATAGTATTAAGCAATGAGATCTATTAAAGCAATGTAATAGTATTAAGCATGATTAGACCATGAGAGCTCCACCCTCAGGAGTGGGATTGGTGCCTTCATGAAAGGATCTTCAGCCCCTTCTTGCTCTCCTGCCCTCGTGTCTTCTGGGTGATGCAACTGGAAGACCCTCCCCAGATGCAGCCCCTTGATCCTGGACTTCCACACTCGTGAGTCAATACGTGTTTGTTCACTATGAATTACAAAGACTGTGGTATTCTGTTCAAGCAACAAAAACAAACTAAGATACAGCCCCTCCAAACAAACACTTCAAAGCTGTTTGGGGGGAAGCTTCATAGATGATGAGCCAAGCGGGCCCTACCCACCAGTCTGCACCAAGCATCCACTAACACCATCGGGCCAACATTCCACCAGGGGTTCTCCCTTCCTCAGGGTTTTGGACACATGAGCATCAGAATACAGAACAATGCAGCTTCAGAGCTCCTCCCCAGAGCTGGCTGACCTCTACACTCCAGCAAGAACATTCCTTGGTGAGCTGTTGTAGTGCTCATTTGCTTCTCCAATTCTCCTGCTTCAGGCATTTCTAGCCTTGTTTACGGATCTTATAGAATTCAGGCCTATGTCTACCTGATCTTGGAAACATTTGAAGAAATGAAGAGCGTTCTCCCCACTCCAGTATCTGCCTTTTATTCAGCAGTCTTCCCAAATAGAACCTCTTGTTACCTGAGTCTGGAGCTGAGTCTGAGTCTTAACTCATTAGCTCTCATGTTAGGTCCCTTTGAGTAAGAAATAAAAGTTTCTCTTAGGAGTATTGTTGTTTCCATCATATTTTTATTTTGACTTTATTTTATTTAAAAAAAAAAAATTTAAGCTGGGTGGTGCCTGTGGCTTAAAGGAGTAGGGTGCTGGATCCGTATGCTGGAGGTGGCGGGTTCAAACCCAGCCCCAGCAAGAACTGAAAAAAAAAAAAAAAAATTCAAGCCAATTCACCAGTGGACCACAGAAAACTACTAAAATTACTTCCAGATTGGGTCATTGTTAAATTTCTTCTTCCCTCTTAACAGAAAGGTGGGTTGTGCTCTTTTTACACTCGTGGAAGTTTATATTTACCTCTTGGCTTTTCCATATTTGGTACAACTCCCAATGTATTATCTCAAAATTTCTCCAATGAACTGTTTATTCACAGGCAACTTATAAGGTTTTAAATCATATTACAAGTAATATAGCTTCTAGATCACTCCAATAGCAAAATATTTTTAAAACACAATTCCTATCTACAAATGTTTATATAACACTAAACTAATTTAAAAATTAGGAAGCTATATTTAGTTTAAATTTTAAACTATTTATATATTACTTTCTAGCTTGGGTTTTAAAATATTTTAATTGAAATTTGTATGGTATAATTATAAATTCACATGCCTTTCAAGTAACAATAGAGAGTCTTTGCACTCTCTTTCCAGCTTTCTTCAATGGTAACATTTGCAAACAATAGTATAATATTATAACCAGGATATAGATATTATACATATAATCACAAATCTCAGTCACGTTTCCTCAGTCTTGCTGATACTGATTTGTGGGTGTGTGTTTATTAATTTCTGCATAATTGTATCAGGTATTCACAACCAGAACCTAGAGAAGGAACAATTCCAACACCACAGACATCCCTTGTGCTGCCATTTTATATCTGCACTCATCTCCTGTTTTAAAATGGATTTGTTTTAATCAGGTAACACACATGTGCAGACATGTGAATGACTGTTACGAGGAAGAAGTTGATATTCATAGATCCCTAGAAACAAGAGTACCATGTTTGCTTTAGGACCCTACAGGAGAGCTCCAGGATCATCAGGAGGCCAAGGGCATGAGGGGGCAAGGTGGACCTTGACCGGGGCTTCTACAGAAGGAAACAGGTAAAGCAGGGTAAGCAGGCTTAGGGTTGGCTAGTGTGAACTGTTTCAGAGAGCTCTAGGGCATTAGGGCATAGAGGTGGCCTCCAGCTGTCCAGTGTCTGGCCCTAGGGGTAATCCAGGCTGGCGATAGTGGCAGGGAAGGTAGCAGCCTTCTCTGAAAGAGCAGTAGTAGGCAGTTCTTTTCTTTCAAAATGGGAAGAACCTTGTAAGTGAGGTGGTTGGGTGTGAGCTCTGAACTGGCTGGAGGATAATTCTAGCCAGATGTTTGCTATCTATAGACAATTATTAATTCTGGGAGGGGTAGTCTTTCTGGGTCAGTAAGACCCTAGATGTCAAAGCAGAAAATACAGAAATGGAAAGGCATGGGGGCATTAGAACAAAATGAACCTTTCTCTCCTGTCTGTCTCTAACCCTTCTCTGCCACTGAGATGCTCCACATTCCTAATCTTTTGAGATTGGCTGTGCTCACTGTGCATTTCTCTGGAGAGTCATCTGAGTTGTACGTATCATTAATACAGTCATTTTTGTTGCTAGGTAGTGTTCCATGGTATGGATGTACTGCCGTTGGCCTAACCACTCACCTATTGTAGAATGTCTGGTTTGATTCCAGTTTGAGCTGTGACCTATAAGGTGTTATGAACATACATGTATAGAATTTGATATGGACTTATTTTCATTTCTCTGGGTCATATCTCTTATATCAGTTCTCTAAAGATTCCTGAAATTCCTATAAAAATCTTAGTAAGTACAGTTTGAATATTAGATAGAGCTATACTTTTCCTTTCAATTATCGACTATGGCATATAGAATTCATGAACAGAAAAATATTGTATTGTACACACCCTTATTTTTGTTCCACCTGCTGTTCTTTTCTCCTTCCTGATGCTCTAAGTGTCTTCTTTTTAAAATTCCTTTCCTTATGAAGAACTTTCTTTATCCTTGCATGTAGGTCTGCTAACAAGTACTTTCAGTGTCTCTTACATGAAAATGTTTGTATTCCTCTTTTATTTCTGAGTGATGATTTCACCAAATATTGAATTTGTAATAGGCAGCTCTTTCCTTTCAAATCTAGAAGCACATTGTACTATTTACTTTTAGCTTCCCTGGTTTCAGACAGAAGTCAGCTGTCATTTAAATGTTCCCAAGGAGATAACATGTAAGTTTTCTTTCTGCCTTAAGAATTTTTTCCATGCCTTAATTTTTCAAAAGTTTAATTATAATTTCTTCCTTCATATTGAGCAGGGGAAAGAGGTCGTGATTTATTCTCTTGAGGTTTTCTCAGTTTCCTAGATCTAGAGGTTTGTAATCTTTGCCAATAGTGGGGAGTTATTATCCATTAATTATTCAAAGAACTTTAGGCCCTATTCAATTTTCTTTCTCTCTGTGACTTCAAAGAAACAAATTTTGAATTTTAATTGATGGACAACAGATCTCAAGGATCTGTTTACATTTTTTTTTTCAGTCTGATTTCCCATTGGTGTTCAGATTGGGTGGATTCTCTGGTTCTTAAATTAATTGATTTCATCTTCTGTCATCTATTTTCTACTATTAGATTCATCTATTGAGTTTCTTGTTTTTATTATTATGGTTTTCATTTCTCTATTTCCATTTGATTCTTTTTATATCTTCAGTGTCTTTGCTGAAATTTTCTATATTTTATTTATTTTTCACTTATTTCACTAGTGTTGAGAACTAGTGAAAATGTCAGCAAGAGCAGACATTAATTTGGAGTTTACAAAGAGATTGAAAAGAAAGAACAGAAGCAAAAGAAACACAGGGGATAAAAAGAGAAGAAAATGAGGGAGAAATAGAATTCTCCTCACATGTGTTTTCATACATTTCTTTTATTATTAAATCATAGCCATGTATATTAATGCAGTCATAGGATATGGTGTGCTGGTTTGATATACAATTTGAAATATTTTCTTCAAGCTGGTTAACACAGCCTTCATGGCATTTTCTTAGTTATTGTGTTAAGACATTTATATTCTACATTTAGTAAGTTTCACATGTACCTAGTAAGATGCACTATAGGTGTGGTCCCACCAATTCATTTATTATATAATAAATTATGTTTTCCAGGAACAAACCCTTGAGTGTCAGCCCATCCAAAGACTTTTTTCTTGATACCATTTCTACAGACCACTAGGATAAACAGGTAAAGAACACTACACATGGCTCATGGGCCTTGTGCAACAATGGGGTATGTTCTCATCAACCTCTTAGGAACCTTATTTTTTTGTTTTTCTTATTGAATGACACGTGGTCCATGGGATGCTATGAAAATCAAGACAGGGTAAATGGAACAAGTTTTAAAAAGTGTCATGTGATTTTTTTACCACTTCCCACTGTGTGTTGGAATTAGGGAGGGGTTTCTAAGTTCCACTATTGCTTCTCTTGATTCACCCTCTGGTAGGGAGTTTGGGCTTCTCCCTCAAGCATCATCTTTATTCCTTTATGTTGACATGGCTTCCTTCTTTCTATCCCTGGTCTTTTTCCTGATAGGATAAACATTGACTTGGTTCATTCACCTTTCCAAAATAAAAATGTTATTTTTTCTTTTCTACAACTTAGCTGTAGTTGTTCAAATTAAACTGCTCTTTAGGTTTAGTATGAAGATTAATTTTTTCTTGATGTTTATTAAGAAAATTACTTTTTTTTTTTTAGACGGAGCCTCAAGCTATCCCCCTGGGTAGAGTGCCATGGCATCACAGCTCACAGCAACCTCCAACACCTGGGCTCAAGCGGGTCTCCTGCCTCCGCCTCCCAAGTAGCTGGGACCACAGGCGCCCGCCACAACGCCCGGCCTGGACATAGAAACATTAAATGCCATCAGTTATCCCAGTGAATGCCAAGGTAAATCACAGTTCACAGTAAGCTGAAAAGAATACAGATGGGATAAGAAGGACACACCTTCCCTGTTCACTGCTGCTCCCTGATGAGAGGTGAGAGGACTATCATCCCAGGCTGGGCCACACACTCACCTGTGTTCAGACTTTAAATGAGATGCCAACACTTTTTTTTTTTTTTTGAAACTAAATGTATTTTAATAGAAAACAAAATACAAAATAACTCTTCAGAAAACAGAAATATTTAATCCTTTTTCCACAAATTATAACTTGCTTTTTCCTAGAGCACTCTTCGATGTGCTTGTGTACATACTTATGATTCACTTTACAAAGTGTCCACTAGACTGGGATTGCAGTGCAGGAGGTGGGAACGGATCATAACAGATGAGAAAGAACAGAGAAAGCTACACCTCTGAAGGGTCATTTGGAATTTCCACATTTCTCTAATTTTATCTTGTGACTTATTACTCCAAGTTATAATTATTATTTTTTGAGATAGAGCCTCAAGATGTCACCCTGGGTAGAGTGTAGTGGGAACACAGCTTGCAGCAACACCCAACTCCTGGGCTCGAGGGATGCTCCTGCATCCACCTCCCAAGAAGCTGGGATTACAGGCACCAGCTTCAACAACCGGCTATTTTTTGGTTGTAGCAGTCACTGTTGTTTGGCAGGCCCGGGCTGGATTCGAACCCGCCAGCTCCACTGTATGTGGTTGGCGCCTTAGCCGCTTGAGCCACAGGTGCCAAGCCTCCAAGTTATTCTTTATAATAATCTTTCTTTGAGCAGAGAGAATTAATAATAGAAGTGCAGCCATGGGAAGAATTTTCTCCTCACCATCACTGCAAAAGCCCAAGAGCCCAAATGTTCTCAATCAAACCCACCCACCCACTTCCAGGAACATGTCAACTGAGGCGATCAATCTACCACCCCAAATTTCCCTTTCTCTGATACACTGTGCTACCAAATTCTATGAATTCCCTGAATCTCGAAATTCCAAGTATCAAAGCCAGAGCCTGGAGTTAAATCTGAATGAGAAAAGCAGAGAAGGTCCCCTCTGCCAGTGCTAGGTTTCTTCTTCTCAATAATAATAATATTTATAATTATAATAACACTAACAAAGAATCCTGGTTCTCTGTACTTATGGAAAAGGAAAGACTTTTTGTCAGGATCATCCCCTCACCTTTCCTAGTTCCCACCCCAATATCCGTCCACCAATAAGGACTTCCATTCCACCAAGGGCTGGACCGAAGGTGAAACCTTTGCCACTTGCTTCTAGAGTGCTCTGCAACCACCCTCTAACCAGACCAGCCCTGGGCAGGGGACAGGACAGAAGAGACAGAGACAGGAAAGGGGCTCACTCGTGCAGGGCATGCCACGGGGCCTCTGGAGCATCCTAATTCGGGATGTCATGTCCACTCACCACTGCCTTGCCTCAGCCTCCAACCCCAACCCAGGCCCTCGATGCTGGGGGGCTGAGGGAAGCAGGACCTGCTTGGGATGAGGGCCCAGGAGACAGGGGAGCATGGTGATCTTTCACTGTCAGTGATTCAATCTCGACTCATGGAAGGACTGCAACTGGAGGCCTTCCACCACTGCGCCAGTTCTTTCCAATAAAAAAAAAAAAATCAGTGTTCCTGATTTTCTTTTGTAACTCCAGTCACCAGAAGAAGGTTACAGGCCATGAACTGCACACTCAGGATGCTGCTCATCTGCCTGGTGTACACGCGCACAAACTCACTGGAGAAGCTGACGGCAGGTGCACTGCAGTAAGTGTTCCTGATGCCCAAACGTGCACTAAGTTGTCCATGGAGGCAAAGGCGATTAAGCCGCTGTCTGGACTGAAGGTGAGGCTGGTAATAATGTGTGGCCTCTCGGTTCTTTATAAAGGGTCCCAGTGTCCAAGTCCCACAGCTTCAACAGCTGGTCCTTGCCTGCCGATGCCAAGTACTTACCATTGGGGCAGAAGGCAAGAGAAAGCACAGTGCCACGGTGGCTTCTGAAGAGTCTCACCGAGTTGCCCTGCTGGGTGCTCCAAGGCTGCACAGTCTTGTTGGTGGAGCCTGTAGCTAAGTAATTTGAATTCCGGTGGAATTTGACACAGTCCACATCTGCTAGGTGTCCTGCATATATCCTCAGTGTGTACGTCCGATTAAATCACCACAGGCTGGCAGTGCAGTTGTACAACCCACTGGTGAAGTACAGACTATATGGGCTGATGTCCAGGTCCCAGGCAATGTATGCATGTCCTTGGTACGGCACAGGTCCCAGTGTCGCATGGACATGCCCTCAGAACAAGAGAGCTACTGTGAGCTGTCTTTGAGGAACCTCATAATGTACACTTGTCCACAGTGTCCACACAGTATCTTCATCTCTGTGCCACCATTGTCATCCTGATCATCCTCATTCCTCTTCCAGAATGTCACAAGTCAAGTGGATATGGGACACGACTACTTGATGGGGCTCTGATTTTAACTTCTTGGATCATAAACTCCAAAGTTTTATGTAAGAGTTGTCAAACCCAGTAGCAAGCAGCTTGCTATCAGGGGAGATTTCTTCAGTGTTCAGGAGCTGCTCTGTGTTATACAAGGCATAGAAGCAGATAGTAATGTGGGAGGGAGGTCCTTCCTTGACGTGCTTAATGTTCTCCTACAGGATCTGCAGGACAGCCTCATTCTCTAGAATAGGGCTGGACACATCAGGGGCCTCTAAGCCATTGTTGTCTCCGAGAGAGGAGCTGCCACTGGCACAGAAATGGTCATTTGTTCTCTTGGTAGGTTGCACATCATGGTGAATATGTAAGGTAAGGACTTTGCACAGGGTGGTATTGTTGTCACTTTGGAGATAGCAGATAAGGTAGTTGTAGCTGTCTTCATGGAACGGGAGACATACTTGTTATCTAGGAATTCTCAGAGCTTGAAGTTAGACAGGAAGTCCTGGATGGTCTGAGTGGTCTGTAGCTGTTTAATGACATCCTTCTGGCTAGCATTCTGCAGAAACATTCCATGGAAGCGGCTGTAAA
>CAUYQV010084823.1:0-24825 GCA_963574575.1 Galagoides demidoff | reverse complement strand
GTTGAGTCGTGCTGGGGTTCTGAAGCTGTCTGCTATCTGAATTTCAGGGTCCCTTGGCATGTCTGGAAAGTTCTCTTTCATAATTTCATTAAGGAGTGCCTCTGTGTTTTGTGAAGCAACTTCGTCACCTTCAGGGATTCCTATGAGGCAAATATTAGTTTTCTTTGAATTATCCAAGATCTCTCTGAGTGAAAGCCCTGTTTTTGTTCTCCATTTGTCAAAATCTTTGGAAGTCTGGGTGCATTCAAAGTCTTTGTCTTCAGGGTCGGAGATCCTATCTTCTGCCTCATCCATCCTCTGACAGAGGGATTCAACGGTGCTCTTTAAATCTGCAACCTCTTGTTTCAGTGTATCGTAATCCTTGATCATTTTACCTTTGAAATCATTGAATTCCTGGGCAGCTTTTGAATGATTTGAAATTCTAGCTCCTCTTTTCCTCCAACCTGTTGATCTTACTCCCTATCCAGATTCTGAACTCAATTTCTGACATTTCAGATATCTGTTTCTGTAGTGGGTCTTCAATTGTGTCTACCCCATCCTCCTTTGGGGAAGTTAATCTATTCTGGTTATTTTGGTTGCCAGAGTTTTTCAGCTGATTCCATCCCATGTTGAATTTGCACCTTTCGGAAACCGTCCCTAAAACCGTTCTGCCAGTGGCTTCTTCTAGTTTTCTCCTGGGCACAACCTGGCAAGACCCCGGGAGGTGGGGCCAGCAGGTGGGGTGATGCAACCCACCCCTGCAGGAGTCAATGTCTCCGTCAAGGCCCTGGGAGGCAGGCACAACCTGCCCCAGTGGAGGTCAGTTGTCCTTACTGGCCACCAAAGCCCCGGAGGCAGATGCACGGCTGGCGGGATGGCGCGACCCTTCCAGGCAGGAGCTGCTGGCAACCACAAGCTTGCAAAGCCCTGGGAGGTGGGCACAGGGCTGCATGACCTGCCCCAGTAGAAGTCATTTGTCCTTGCAGGCCACCAAAGCCCCAGAGGCAGGCACACAGCTGGCAGGACAGCGCAACCGTCTCCGGTAGGAGTTGGCAGTGATCGAGTGCTGGGAGGTCCCAGGAGGCAGGCGCATGTCTGCGTGACCTACCCCAGGAGAAGTCAGCTGCCCTCACAGGCTGCCAAGCCCCAGAGGCTGGTGTGCTGCCTGTGGGATGGCACGACCCTCCCTAGCAGGAGCTGCTGGCGACTGCCAGCCGACAAGACCCCGGGAGGCGGGCGCAAGACTGCGTGACCTGCCCAGCAGAAGTCAGTTGCCCTCACTGGCCACCAGAGCCTTGGAGGCTGGCGCGCTACTGGCATGGTGGCACGACCCTCTCAGGCAGGAGCTGGTGATGATCCAGGGCCAGGGGGCCCCAGGAGGCAGGCGCCAGCTGCTCAACCTGCCCTAGCAGAAGTCAATTGCCCTCACCACCGCTAAAGCCCTGGAGGCAGGCAAGCAGCTGGCAGGACTGTGCAACCAGGCAACCCTCCCCAGCAGGAGTTGATGGCAGCCGCCTGCCAGCAAGGCTCTGGGAGGCGGGCGCGGCTCAGTGACCCAACCCAGCAGAAGTTAATCACTGTCAAGGGCCACCAAAGACCCGGAGGCAGATGCCTGGCGGGGTGTGTAGCCCTCCCTATCTGGCGTCAATTCCAGTCACCAGCACCAAGGTCTTGGGAAGTGCAGATAGCAGCCCAGGAGACAGCTGAGTGCAGAATGTACTGAGGGGGATCCGTCTGCATGCAGAAAGTGTGAATCAAGCAGTTCTCCCGGTGAAGGACTGGGACAGGGGCTTGGTCTTGAAAGAGTGGGTGGATGCTGTTCTTGGGTCTCCTCTCCCTGTCTCTGCTGGCAAGGGGAGGGAGAGTGGACTAGAAACTCAAAATGGCAGTGCAAATGCCAGTTCCACTTTTCTGCCTGGGGGAGGATGTTTCAAGTCTCAACTGGGTTTCTCCAGGGTAGTAAATTTCTCTGTTGGCAGCTCTCACTTGTGGAGTGAGAGAATAGGTCCTCAGTTTATCGGGGGCCTGTAGGAGACTCGGAGGAGCGGTTGAAGAGGAAACAAAAGAAAAGCACACCTTTCTTGGGGAAGGGGATGGGTGCTATTCCTTTGGGGTGATTTATGTACCTGTGGATTGTCCTCTAGGAGTCTCCACCTGTCTCAGAAGAGGTGTCCTGCTGGTATCACTCTTCTCTCTCAGCTGGGCTCCCAGTTTTCAACTTTGTTGGAGGTTTTTCCAGACTTTATCCTTTCCTCTGAACAGGAGCTCCTCCGGAGACTAGTGCCTGTCGGCCATCTTGACCACTCCCCCCTTGTCTGGTGATTTTAATTTTGATTCACCTGAGCTTGGGCTTGGCTACTGCTCACAGGGAATTGTTGTCGGAGGCTGCTCAAAGTTTTTGGCCAGGGGCCTCAAGTAGGCCCAGTTACCGAGTTTCCCTGGTTCTGATTGGTATTGGAAGTTTCTTGTTTATATAAAGAGGACAAAATATTGCTATCTTTATCTCTAATGGATTTACATTCATTAGTCCAATGACAGCCTTTTGCACAGTGGTGACAAACACCAGGGAGCTTAGTTTCAGTTTTTTCCCCCACATTCCTTTCTCAAGTGCCCTTCCTTGCCACAGTTGAAGCACTTGGCCTTAGAGGTATTAACTGCTAGGGCAGATGCCAAGCTGAAGCTTGTAAATTGGCTTGAAAGGTGCCTGAACCAACCTCTCGGCAGGCACAGATATACTGTTCTATAGTAACATTTTCTTGATTCTTTACTCCTGCTAGAGCTTGCCTACAGTCAGTGTTCACATTTTTGAAAGCTAACTGCAAAAGCAATAACCTACAGACATCGTCTTCAGGAATAGATCTTTCAATAGCAGTTTGCAACCGAGCAATAAATTCAGTGTAGGGCTCATTGTTCTCCCGGAATATTTTAGTAAAAACCTGTTTAGTTTCTCCTTTCTGATCTAAATGCTGCCAAGCTCTGATACAGACATCCCTTGCTTGCATTATGTGTTCAGGGATCAGAGCTGCCAGAACATTTACTGTTTCAAAAGGTCCAGTCCCTTTTAGTTCTTCAAAAGTGAGTCCATCAGCCACTCTGTTCTTATGAACTTGTACTTTTGCCTTTTCAGTCCACCAAGATTTGAATTGAATATATTGACCTGGGTTCAAGGTGGTACGAGCCAAAGTGTCTCAATCTAAAGAAATGAAGTGATACCTTCCGCAATAAGAAGATAGGATCCCCACCACGTAGGGTGAATTGGGCCTATAAGCATGAACTGTGTCTTTTAAAATTCTCAGTATCTTACTTGGGACTTCAGTACAATTGATGGTAGCATACCCTTATCATCATATACCTGAGTTACAGGCATGACTAAGGATTCCTCCTCCCCTTTTCTAGAGGTAATAGAAGCCTCTGCATTGTGAACAATATTAAAAGTATCAGGTTCCACCTTAAAATGAACTCTAGGGCTTTTAGAATCAGGCTAGACCAGATAGAAAGCTGGTGGAGTGGTTGGGGCAATTTTAGGAATGGCAGGAGGAGCTGTGGAAGGGGCCTGGAAGTTTCGACATATTGAGGCCCAGTCTGCCCTTTTTCTAATTCCTGAAGCCATTTTTCCTTAGATAAAGAGCCTTCAGTAAGTAACTTTTTAAGACTCTTAAAGTCTTCTGTATCAGAGACATTGGTAATAGTATTGTCAGAATCAGTTTCATTATGCTCTGGATCAGATGAGTCCTTGCCCAGGGGACAATGCATGGAACAGCCCATCCCATCAGGACTTTTAAAAGGTACATCATATATAGGTTGTTCAGCACGTGCACCCTCCTCAGTAGTCAGAGGTGGGGGTAGCAGATCATCAAGAGTACTGTCTGTGTCAGAGTTAGACTGCAATGGTTCTAAGGTGCCTGTAACCAAAGATATGCAGTCCAAACCTCTCTACTAATAAATTCTCCCTGCTGGTGTGTTCTCCTAAGAGCGGTTCCACTTTTCTCCATATTTGATATTTAGCTGATTTTTTTTTTCTGGTGTAAACCAGTAGCAGTGCTTAGTTACTACTTGAAATAATCCCCTTAGAGTTTTAGTCTTCATAGAGATTCCTGTTGTCTGCAGCAAAGTTTTGAGCAAACCAACATACTGTTCCTCCAAGGAATGATTATTACCCATTTTACCTTTATTTATCCAAAGAGCCTTGTGACCCCATGCAACCGTTACCTCTTTGGTTTCAATCATCCATGACTTACCTTAGGCATATACCGCTTTGTCCAGAGTGTCGAAGTAGGGTCTCCCTGAAGAAGCTGGGCAGGCTATCCTCACAAAGAACACCATTCATACCCTGTTCGCCCTGCTTTCTGTGCCAGAATGTTGCAGTTAGGGTCTCACAGAAGAGCCATGTCGCAAAGAATAAGCATGCTTATAGAAATAGTATTTTAAATAAAGGTGACCATTTGCTTGCTCAGGCAAAATGACGAGCTTTCTTTCTTTACTGTTGGTTTATATAGTCAATCTTGTACATGTTGGTTTATATAGTTAATCTTGTACAATGACCTCATTAATATTCATTACTATCCCTCTACACATGCACATCGGACATCAATGACTTCATTAATCCATTCAAACATCTTGTGACTAACTACCTTGTGAGTAGCTCCTCCCTAGTAATCTGATAATCCACCCAACATACATCTTTAAGTATAACCCTTTCAACATAACTCGTTTAACATAACTTAATGGAGAACATGTTGTTAGCCATTACTTCTTTTGTTCTTATCTGATGAAGACTGAGCCTATGGAGGAAAGAGACAGTTTGAAAGTCTATCCTACTGACCTTGCTATTTGGAGGCAGTTACTTAGATCTTTAAAACTAGGCATAATTAAGAACCATCTAGGGCATACAGAAATTTGCATGCAAACCTCCACTCGCCTGTGTATTGGTGTAAAACAAGTGATTATAATGTTAATGAGGGGAGAGGAGCAGAGCTGCAGCAGCCTGATGCCTCAACAGGTGTTCAAGCTTCCAGCTGTGACCCAGGCCTGCCTCTTTAGTTTATTCTTTTGTGAGAACTGAGAACATTTCTGCATTTCTGCAGGCCTAGGCAAGTCCTCAGAGAAAAAGAATTCCATCTTAGAGCCATTTTCCGGGGGAACACACGAAGCTAAACTGCCATGTCTTAGTGTGGGGTATTGTACCCCTACATATGTGGGCCTTAACTCAGGGTGATTTTATACCCACAACCGACCAGGCCAACCTTAGGTCAGGTGGGGGTTTAGGCCCCCAACCAACCTGGCCATATGGCTTCTGCCTCAGTTCCTCACAAGTATGCCTGCACAACGTCTTTTCACTGCTCTCTCTTAAACAGCATTTTTGGCCAGAGGCATATAGGCCTTTCGCCTATAACTAGCCACAACTGTCCCCTTTTATTTGGAAAGCAAGTGCTTTCTCAGAAAGCTCTGTGGCACACTTTAGCTGAGGTATTGGAAAACTGGAATCATAGTTATCCCAAACTCCAAGAGAGGAGCAACACAGGTTTATAATGATTGGCTCAGCACAATCATGATTAACTTGTTGCCCAGTGCTAGGCATATTAACACCCTAAACAAAATCAAGGTATTGTTAGTAAGAAAAAAGAGGAGAATAGATTTTGTAGGAAACAACTGATAATAACAAAGTAAGAATAATTTAGCATTTTAAAGCAATGCTATTATTAATTTTTAACATTACATAGTTTCTTTCTAAAGAATACTTTGTCATTTGCCTTCAGTTTTATAATTATAATTGTAACTATTATTTACACTGAAATTTTTTCCCAATTTTAACAAATCCTCAGATCTGGTAGATCACAATTTTCTTATTCTTGAATTCTTTGCTATGATTTACCACTTATGAATTCAATCATATTATCAAAATATCTTTTCAGGAAGAACACATGATTCTTGCATATGTAGCACAACTTAGCTGGGTATAAAATTCTGAACTGTTAAGTTTTATTCTGCTAAATTTTGAACATTTTGTTTATTTCTGTTTTTTAAGTTGTAAACAAGGGATTTAACCAGTCTAATTCTTAGAGGATAAACTGTGCAAGTGTGACTGGCGTGATTGTCTTTCTTTCTTTTTTTTTTCCTTTTTTTTTTTGTAATGTGATCTGAAAATGTCTTCAGGATGAGTTAATTTGTGGATGGGTTTTCAGTAATTGTGCTGTGAGTTGAATAAGACCATTCAATTTGCATATCCAGGTCTGTCTTCAAATATTAAAAAAAAACTTATACCTTTGATTGTTAGAAATGTTTTTTTCCTCAAAAATATAAATGAAATGTTACAATGTTTTGATATACCCCTTGATATTTATTTTATTTTATTTTAGTTATTTTTATTTTCCTAGAAACTTTGGAAGAATTTCTCACATTTATCCTATTGTATTGATTGGGCTTTCTGTGTTCCTTATTTTTTACCATTTCTGATGAAGATTTGATTCTATCATTGCATTTTAGTTTAATATGCGGTAAGCACTGCTGTAGGTACTTTACTCCTCACAATAAATCAAGGAAGTAGGTGCTGTTTTAATCCCCACTTTACAGCCAGACATGGTAGTGCACACCTATAATCCCAGCCACTTGGAAGCCTGAGACAGATGGATCGCTTGAGTCCAAAAGTTCTGGACTATAGTGTGCAATGTCCATCAGGTTTCTGCACTAAGTTTGGCACCAATATGGTGACCTCCCAGGAGCCAGGGGCTACCAGGTTGCCTAAGGAGGGGTGAACTAGCTGAGTCAGAAATGAAGCAGGTCAAAAGTCCCCACTGATTAATAGTAGAATTGTGCCCCCCATGACTAGTCACTGCATTCCAGCCTGGGCAACATAGATCCCATCTCTACAAAAGAAAAAAAAAATACCTACTTTACAGATAAGGAAACCAAGACTCAGTAAGGTTAAATGATTTGCTCAAGGTTGTAAAGCTAAGAAGACACAGAACCTGGTTTTGAAGGATTTGGTTCCTGAATCCTCAGTACCTATTATAAACTGCACTTTCAATTTCTCTCCCTCAACCCACTCTCTCTCTATCTCTCTCTCTCTCTCTCTCTCTCTCACACACACACACACACACACACCCATCTCCATAGCTACTATATTTCCCCTAAAATAAGACCTACCCCCAAAATAAGGGGTAGGATGCATAGCAGGATGTCCAGGTATTTATTAAATATAAGCCCTACCCTGATAATAAGACCTAGTGTTGGGCATGGCTATGCAGATATGCTGCATAGCCACACCATGCATTTTGGTGTGGAGCAGTAAGGAAGACTGGAATACCTTTTATCTGCCACAGCTCCTTTCTCTGAGCCACTAGCACTTGTGCAAGTGCATGTGTGGTAACCATGGTCACAGGCATCCTATTGCACATGTGCAAATGGCTAGGGGAAAGGAGTGTACCCATCACTAGTGCCAGCCCCCACCAACAAGGTCAGCTCCCCCTGTCAGGTTCCAGAAGAAGATGACTTAACTGTATTTTAATAAATAAATGTAGATTGTTATATTATACTTAATAAAAAATAAAACATCCCCTGAAAATAAGCCCTAGTGTGTCTTCTTGAGAAAAAATAAATATAAGACAGTGTCTTATTTTCAGGGAAACACAGTAGCAGAATAACTAGACCTAGGTTTTTAATTGATGCCTGGGATCCTTTCCATAACAAGATTGGGTACATCGCAGATCCCAGCCTGGAGCCCTTGGGCAGCTGGCAGGTGTCGTACAGTTGTCTCTGCTCCTTTCTCACCCTCACATAGACAGATTTATGAAAGCAAACACTTTACAGCACTTGTAACTTCTTTCACTTCCTCTCAGAGTAAAGGTGCCCCATCCCAGTCCCATCTTGTGAGTCCAACTCTGGGCTGCTGACACCTGGGGAGCATTCTGTGGTTTTTATAGCTTGAAGAAATCAGTTCCCTAGATTTGTTGATCTATCCTAGTAACAAGGTCTAGGAGACCTGCATTATCAGCCCCTGCCTCCTTCCTGATTTCTGCTCTTACTCTGTTTTCTCTTTCTTACTATGCTACGGTAGCAGTGTGCATACAACTTGAAATCATTGTATTAATACCAACTTCACCAAATGTCCAGGAAGACATCCTGAGATGTTTCTAGAGACTTTCTCCAAGTATCTCTTTTATTATTCCATGGTTATAGTGCTTATATTCCACATGTTGTTACTGGTTTCCTATCTATTCATCTTGGAACAAAATGAGATTGCTCAAGACTCAATTCGTTCATCTAGATATTCATTTAGAAAATACCTTTTGGTTTACAATTGGAAGGGAAATTGAGGTGCATAACTTTTAGCCTAATTGCAAATGGCTGGCCCACATCCCACTAGTGTGATTGTCCCCTACTTGGATATTCTCTTATACTCATTACTAGCTCCTTATCCTGATGAATTAATTTTAGAATGCCTCTTTTCTCTCACCTTTAATTCTTTTTGTTGGGCTTTAAACTCCCACCATGCAACACTACCACCAGGCCTCCCTTCCTTCT
Organism: Galagoides demidoff; assembly: GCA_963574575.1. Lineage (NCBI taxonomy): Eukaryota > Metazoa > Chordata > Mammalia > Primates > Galagidae > Galagoides > Galagoides demidoff. The sequence goes on along the minus strand of CAUYQV010084823.1, from coordinate 16,326 downwards.
TTTCTTCTCTCTTCTTTCCATGGGCACTTCTTGTTATGTTTTCCTAAGGGTTCAACTCTCCAAATGAATGAGGAAGAGAAATTACTGATGGGGCAAGGTGTTATAAGAAGTGACAGTCCTGGGCAGCACCTGTAGCTCAGTGGGTAGGGTGCTAACCCCATATATCAAGAGTGGTGGGTTCAAGCCCAGCTCTGGCCAAACTGCAACAAAAAAAAATAGCTGGGTATTGTGGCAGGTGCCTGTAGTCCCAGCTGGTCAGGAGGCTGAGGCAGGAGAATCACCTGAGCTCAGGAGTTGGAGGTTGCTGTGATCTTTGTGACGCCACAGCACTTTATTGAGGGCAATAGAGTGAGACTCTGTATCTGCAAAAAAAAAAAAAAAAAAAAAAAAAATGAAGAAGAGGAAGTGACAGTCCTATGAACCAAAAAGAAGTCTCCATGCAATTGCATGGTGGCCACACTAGCCTTTGCTTGGAATTGATCTTGCATCTCTAAACCTGGTACAGCACTGAGAAAGTTACTGCTGAGATATCTCCCTACCTCATCTACAACAGTGTGTTAAATTCTGTTTCAGCTAGAAAAGCACATATAGGTCAACAATCTTGATTTTATTGCCACTCAGTATATCTCATATTTGGTGAAACTTCTTCCAAGATTCTAGCAAGATGTTGGCTGTCAGCTTTAGTTTTATTCAAATGTTCATTCTTTTTTCTGCTTTCATGGTTCTTTGAATAGTAATCTAGGAGAGATTGTGTCATGATCTATTAGCCAAATGACTATAAACCAGAAATCTACTCCTGATTTCTTCTTTAAGTACTTTTTTTTTTTGCAGCTCTTGTCATTAGTAAAGTCATATTTCATCATGTTGGCAAGAAAATTTTGATTATTCCCTTTATAGTCGACCACCTAAAAATCTTTATGAAATGGCACAGAGCTATTTGTTGAAACACCTTATTTTCTTGGCACTAGGAAACTCTGCTCAGTTTTTTTTGGAAGTTAGTCTGGTCCAACTTAAACTGTAAGACCCAGAAACATGTATGACATCAGAATTCTTAGTTCACATCCCATTTCAGAATCGCTATTTATGTCATCTTTACACTTCAGGTGCATTTGGATGAACGTTATTCCAAGTGGTTGGTCCACATCCCTTGTGTGGACTGGTTTCCAGAGAGCTGTGAACTACACCACTAACATGACATAAACTGACAACCCACTCTCGCATTCTTGTTCTGAAAATTACTTTCAGAGATTACGAAAGAGCTGATGTTAAATATAAGAAGACTTTTGGTTAAAGACAGTATGTTGAACACAATTCACTTCCCTGAAAATGCACTAAAATGAAAGTCTAAGAAAAAAAATAAGCATTTCCCATAAGGACAAATGACCAGGTGAAAAAGGGTTCTCTGGGATGTGGGAAAGTAGGCATAGCTAAGGATGGAAATGACTATTGAAATTAAGTGGTGAAAATCTATCTAACTATTAAATGTTGGAGCCACAAATATGCTAATAACACTCAGCTCCCAGAACATTGGTATCCAGCCATATATCCTACAGGAGAAAAAGTTCTTCCTTTGGAATCTGAGCATTCCCCTGCCACCTAAAATACCCTTGGGTATTAACAATGTGGGTTCCCAGATCACTGTGTTTTGTGTCCCAAAGGTGAAAAGTACCAATAAGGCACAGAGCTGCTTATAAGTCTTTGAGGCCTCTGTCTTAAACATGAGCAGACAGCCAAGGATCACCAAGTATCTGAAGCAAACAAGAAAAACAGAGACCAATATTCACAAATAGCAAAAACTATCAACTTAGATGAAATAGAAGTTATTCAGTGAATTGAAAAAAAAAGGAACTATCAATATTCTCAGAGGAATTAGAGGAGATACATGGTTCTTAAAACACAATGAAAAGATATTTTTCTTTAAAAATAATATTCTAAGAAAAAATTATTATAGATTTAAAAATATCAAAAAAATGAAAAACACAAATAAAAATGCTATACTAAAAATCTGAAAAATGTCTTCAGAGGTACACTGGAAAAAGGAAAAGATAAATAAGAAAAAAAAAGAAAGAGGAGAAATTTAGTTTATCAGTCAAGGATGACCAGTCTTGAAAAAGCAGAAGTTCTAGAATATAGAATAGAGAAATGGAGGGAAAGTGTGGGGATGAATAATGGTAAGGACACAGGAAAAAAATGAAATAAAAATCAAAGCAATTATCAGTTCCAAGGAGAATTTGAAGTTGTTGCAAAAAAGTTATATTTTGCACATGACTCAGTTATAAATAGTATCTGCATAGTAATGATTATGTAATCACTGATTGCATGGGACATGCATGGGGGTAGGGGACAGTGATCCTTACCTTTTATAATGGGGGCCTCAAAAATGCCTAAAACTGAAAAATTAAGAAGTATGTGATTTGGAAAGATGGACCTAAATACTTAAAAATATGACAATGCTAACATCTCAGAAATGGGAAAAGGGGAGAGTGCAAATGATGCAGCTGTTTTTTGTTTGTTTTATTTTGTTAACAAACCTTGGAAACCTGCTTGATTATTAAAATGCTGTAAAAGTAGAATCTTAATTTTTTTAAAGACACTTAAATAATCTATGTAAATAGAATCATAAAAGGGGAATCATATATAGATATATATGTACACAAGGTGGTCATAAAATTTGTGTGCAATGTGTGTGTGTATACATAAACAATACACAAACAGGAAAGATAAATTATAAGGCATTAAGCAAAGAAAGATGAATCCCTAAGGGAAAGCAGAGAAAGAAACAACCCTCACCTTTACCCTATGCCCTCAAATCATGCATGGTTGGAGCAGTAATGGATAATGTGGAACATGTGAAACTGAAATGTAGGCGAGGCTCCCAAATGAATCTAAAGGTCAGGTTCTGTTAAGAGTGAGGCCTCCAAGAACTCTGAGGGATCTTTGCATTGTGTGGGTTGGTAAAAAAAAAAAAAAAAAAAAGATGTTGGGCCTCCAATAATGCATAATGTGAACTATGTTTAATGAGTTAGGAAAGGAGAAAGGGTAGATGTCATTAGGGACATGCTTCATTCATTCAGTGACTATTAGGGGAAGAGGTAGTGTTTATGCCCCACTGCCCAGTCTGAGTCAATGCTGCCTGTCCCACTGTCTTTTTTGCTACTATTGCTCCCCCCTATCCTACCACTGTTGGCTCTTCTCTCATTCTGGAGCTGGTGCAACATGCTGCTATCCCTCATCTGATAATAGAGTCTGTAACTATTCTGACAGAGTATGGGAAAATCCCCTTTCTCTTAGTTTCAGTAGTCAAGATTTGGGTTTTAAGAGTTTATACTGAGAAAGCACGATGAAAAGAACAAAACAAACTTATGAAAGTATAAAGACTTCTTCTTCCCCCAACACCCAGGCATCTTTAACTATCTGGTCACAGATTGACACCCTTCATAAAGAATTTTCAATTCTATTTACTAGCTCTGAGTCTATCTCAGAATCTCTGTCCAGATCCCACAGGTACTGCGATGATAAGAGAGAGTATTGTGAAATTATATACTAGGAATGAAGTTGCTGAAAACCAAATTAAAATGAAAAATAGAAGAAGAAAAATACAGAAATAAATATTTTTTAAGAGAGATCTGATTTCTGAATTTTTAAAAGAAAACAGTATAAATAATGCTTGTACAAGTTCTTTTATTTTTGTCATAAACTATGAAGGGAGTACTTTTCCTATCTGTATCTCTCTTCAACTCCAGCAGAAGAGTAGTTCATGTGAAAAAGCAGGCATTTAGTAGGTACCTCTTGTTGACAAAAGACATTATCAAAGTCAAGAGATGTATACCTGCTCATAGCATCTCATAGAAAGAAAGGCCACCTTTCTAAATACTCACTTTGTAATGATAAATTCTGGATTATTTCCCCACAGCAGAGCTTCTTGTTTCCCTTCACAGTAGATATGACTGAGACCTTCATTACACCAGGGAAGAGAATAGAGTAATTTTTCATTGACCCTGAGAATGTCATCTGTTATGTAGAGTATTCATAAAGACACCAGGTTTGCCTTTCAACTATCTGAAATGACATAGACTTTAAAAGGTAAGTTCAAAATAAGATGAAATTGTGTTCATCATAATAAGAAACAATGTGAGTTTATGGGAGTAGACCTTATTGAATATGAATTTCTGGTGAAATTCCAGAGAAAACAGCATTTTATCCACCTTTATTTGAATTATTTATGCTTGTTCTCTCCATCATCATAGCAATATTTTTGTTAGTTATATTTTCTAAAAATGCTCAGAGATGTCACCAAGATGCCTAACTTGAGGAGCCCAATGCTTATCTCCTCTGAGAAGGATCAAAACAACAAATAAATAACTGTACTTCGAGTGTCTAAGAGAGAACACTGAAATTCAGCAAAGAAATGATGAAACTCTCTGAAGCTTTGAAACCAGGGGTGGCAGCATAGAAGGAGAACCAAAGAGCCAAGCAGGGATATGCCTGGAGACAGAAGTGACTCCCCATTGTAAGGAAAAGATAAATGAAGGATCCCAGACACCTTGCTTACCACTACTGTTGCCTGCTATCCTAGCTATGGGAGAGCCCCCACAGCTTTCACAAGCCTTGAGTTCTTTAGAAGGAGCGTTCTGGAGTAAACACAGCTGTATTTTTTCAGAAAAGGGCCTCATACTGTGCACCCTCAAACCCAGTTTCCAGAACCCAAGCTGCTATGCTATGGTATCACATTGAGAGTAGAGCTACTGTTAGACTGCATGCTGCTCTGGGGCCCAAAAGCTCTTGCACATCTCTGTGTCCCTGACATCATCTCATCATGCCTACACAAAAGGAAGCAATGCCATGACTGTAGCTAGATCCAGCAATACAGCCTTTACTCTGAAACCTCAGCGCATACAATGCCCTACAACCCAAGCATAGCAGTTGGCAATCTCTAAGACCAGGGGAACCAATATGCACATCAGGGCTTGACATGCCTTGACATGCAGAACTCCTGCATGCCATGCATGCCCCTCAGTGGTTAAAAACTAGACCACCTAATAACCATTGCTGGCAGCATTACTCCTACAATAAGCAGAGCCACCATGCCCAAAATACACACCCCACTCCAAGGACCAAGTATTGGCCTGTCTGAGGGCCCCTATGGCTAACAAAATCATACCATTGGCTCCATAAATACCCATAGTTCAGGCCACTGAGACACAGGCACAGATGACATTAATTATAGCCAAAGATTTCCACAGAGACTACACTACTGCACCCATCCACAACCAAAGCTGAAGACTCTTACCTAACCTACACCATAGAACACATCTAAAGGAAATAATCTTTTCCTATAAATGCTATTCCATAAAATTGGAAGAGGTGACTATTCTACTAGATGTGCAGATATTAATGTAGAGACACAAAAAGCATGAAAACATAAGGAAGCATAATACATCCAAAGGAACACAAGTTCCCCAGTAACAATAACAGATCCCAAAGAATAGGAAATCTATAAAATGCATGACAAAGAATTCAAAATAATGGTCTTAGGGAAGCTGAGATATAAAAAAAAATACAGATAGACAATTTAACAATATCAGAAAACCATTTATGATCTGAGTGAGAGATTCAATGAAAAGATAGAAAAAAAAGAAATAAAATAAATCTTGAAGCTGGAAAATTCAACTAATGAAAAAATAAATAGAATCAAGAGCTTAATTACCACTAGACCAGCCTTACAAAAAATGCTTAAGGAGTCTTATAGCTGTGTTAAAGGATGATAACTACCATCATGAAAACATGTAAAGGTATAAAATCTAGTATTAAAGCAGATACATAAATGAGAAAGAGAAAGGCATCAAAACTTATTGTTACAGAAAACCACCAAACCACAAATATAAATAGTAAGAAAGGAAGGAACAAAGGATATACAAAAAAGATTGGAAAATAGTCAACAAAATGAGAGGATTAAGTCCTTAACTATCAATAATAACTTTGAAGATAAGCAGATTAAATTCTCCAATAGAAGATGTAGACTGGCTGAATGAATAAAAAAATAAGATAAAAAAAATAAGATGCCTACGAGAAACTCACTTCACCTGTAAAGACACACATAGAAGGGACAAACAGAGGTATTCCATGAAAACAGAAACCAAAAACAAATAGAAGTAGCTATGCCTAAATTAGATAAAATAAAGTGTGAGTTCCTTCTCTGGAATTGTAAAATGAGAATTCAGAAACTGTAAAAAGAGAAAAAATCAGTAAATAAGAACAAAGAAGTCAATTCAATAAGAGGATATAACAATTCTAAATATATTAATGTAGGTACCAAACACTGAAGCACCCAGATATATAAGGTGTCCCAAAAGCCATCCCTTAAGTCACCATACATAGGGAAAATGAGAAATTGTAGCTAAATGTACATTTATTTACAAAATATTCATTACAAAATTTTACAAAATATTGTCCACTTTTTGGACACCTCTTTGTAAATAAATTTATATATTTATAGCCAATTGATTTTTTACAAAAGTGCCAAGAACAAACAATGGGGAAAAGATGGCTTTTTTAATAAATGGTACTGGGAAAACTGGGTATCCATATGCAGAAGAATGAAGCATATGAAAAATGCAACTCAAAATTTGTTAAAGACTTAAATGTAAGACCTAAAACTAAAAAACTACTAGAAGAAAACATAGGGTAAATGCTTCATAACATTTCTCTGTATAAAAAATTTTCATCTTTGGATCAGACCTCAAAAGCAAATACAGACAAACAGGAAGATTTAGACAAACTAAAAGACTGGTGTATAACAAGGAAATCTATCAACAGAGTGAAGAGATAACCTTCAGAATTAGAGAAAATATTTGAATGCAATTTATCCAATAATAAATTAATATCCAGACTATACTAGGAACTCAACTCAAGAGCAAAATACCAAATAATTTGATTTAAAATGGGCAAGAAATCTAAATAGGCATTTTTAACAGAATACATACAAAAAGTATGAAAAAATGCTCAACATCACTAATCATTAGGAAAATGAAAATCAACATTACAATGATATGTCTTCTTACACTATTTAGAATAGCTATTAGCAAAACATCAAAAAAATTCAAAAAGCCAAATATTGACAAAGAAGTGTAGAAAAGGGAACTCATACACTGCTGGTGAGAATACAAATTAGTACAGCCATATGGAGAGCAATATGGAGGGTCCTCAAAAAAACTACAAATAAAACTACCCTTTGATCTAGAAATCCACTACTGACTACATATTCAAGGGAAAAGAAATCAGTCTGTTGATGAGATATCTGCACTTCCATGTTTATTGCAGCACTATTCACAATAGACTAGATGTGGAATCAACCCAAATGTCTATCACCAGATAAATGGTAAAGGAAATATGGTATATATACCCAGGGGAATACTATTCAGTCATAAAAAGAATAAAATTCAGTCATTTGTGGCAACATGGATAATTCTTGTAAACAGGCACAAAAAAATAAACATTATATGTTCTCACTCATATGTGGAAACTAAAACAAAGAGTAGAATAGTTGTTACTAGAGGCTGGGAAGAGTAGGAGGAAAGGAAATGTTGGTTAACAGATACAAAATTACAGTTGGATAGGAAGAATAAGTTTCAGTTTTCTATAACACTATTGGGAACTTCAGTTAACAATAACTTAGTGTATATTGTCAAATAGCTAGAAGGGAAGATTTTTAATATTCCCAGCACAAAAAGAAAGAGATGATAAATGTTTGAGGTAATGGATATGATAATTATCCTGAATTGATCATTATACATTGCATATATGTATCAACATATCACACTGTACCCCATAAGTATATAATTATTATGTGCATTTACAAATGATAATAATAATAAATTAAAATAATGGAATACATACAGAAATAAAGAATGGGCTGACGCTCACATTTTATTTCCCTTGTCTAATGATACATCATGTATCAGATTTGCTAACAGAGGAGTCAAAGTACACTGTTAAGCAGGCATATTGTAGTATGATAGGATCCCAGATTACTTTTTAAATCTGTTAAAAGAGATGAACCTTCAGCTCTGAAAAATACAGAGGGAAAATTATGCTTAAATTTTCAAGGGTTTGCTTTCCTACTTGATGATTCATGCTTTTTCCTGGGCTTTTGGTGTCATATCCATGAAATCATTACCAAAATCAATGTTGTGAAGCTTTTTCCTTGCATTTTTTTCCCTAGGAGTTTGACATTAATGATCTGAAACTGTGGATTTTGAGCTGATTTTTTCTGCATTGAAGTGAGATAAGGGTCTGACTTCATTCTATTGCAGGTGGATATTCAGTTTTCCCCATACCATTTGTTAAAGGGACTATCATTTCATCATTGTGTATTTTTGACATCTGTTGACAATCAGTTGTCCTGTACATATCAGTTGATTTTTGGGCTCCCAATTCTGTTCTCTTGGTCCATATGTCTGCCTTTATGCCAGTGCTACATGATTTGAATTACTGAAGCTTTGTAATATTTTTTAATATCAGATAATGTGATGTGTTCAGGTTTGTTCTTCTTTTTCAAGATTGATTGTTGACTATTCAGATTGATTTGTGATTATATATGAGTTTTAGCACTTTTTTTCAAATTTCTGTGAATAAAATGTCATTGAGAGTTTGAAAAGTATTCATTTAATCTGTTTGCTGTGTTTAGTAAGAACATTTTGGCAATATCATATCTTCTAATCCATGCCACAGATGTCTTTCCATTTTTTTGTGTGTGTCTTCCTTATTTCATCAATGTTTTGTGGTGTTCAGTGTACAAGCATGATTCTGCTCATGCAAGATATTTTAAAAAGTCAAATTCAGAGTCTGAGAGTGGATGGATGTTTGCCAGGGGCTGGAGGAAATGGAAATGAGAAGTTGCTAATAAATGAACATAAAATCTCAGTTTTTCAAGATGAGTAAGTTCGAGAGATCTACTGTACAACTTTGTTCTTGGAAATAATGGTACACTATTGTACACATAAAAATTTGTTAAATGAGTAGATCTCATATTAAATGTTCCTACCACAATAAAATGAAATTAAATTTTTTTTCCTGGGTTTATAGACTCCCTGAAAGCTATTTATTGCCCTGTCAAATATGAATTCTGTTTTTTCAAAATAAAGAGGAAGCAACTTTGAGTTCTTGCTAAGGTACTTTTCAAGCCCATCTATGACTTGAAGAAATTTTTAATGGCTAGCTAGTATCTGTTCTTGGCTATGTGCTGGTCAAGGAGACAAAATAACATTTGGAAAGGGGCCTCAAGGTTTCCATGTAGCAACCATTGCTTAACACTGAGGCCTGACTCATTTACCAAGGAAAACTCCCACGTCTCAAAGGGTTGTTTCAAAAGATTGTAAAATCAGGACAATGGGCAGAGAAAAGTTGTTTATAAAAATAAGTAGAATGTTTGTTAAATGGCAGATTTTGGCTTTCACCTAATTTACAACATACAGCTGTTTGTGACAACAAACAGGATGTCAGGCTGTGCCCCTCACAGAGTGTGTGAAGTAAATCAAAGGATATGTTATTGTTACAAGGAACACCACCAGAGAGGCCAGCCTCCATCACAGACCACCAAACCTGACTGAATGGCTACTACCTCAAAGCCTAAAACTGGAAAGGTAGTTTTCATCAGGGCCCAGAGGATTGAAAGTCTTTATCCAATGAACAACATCAGGTTGGAATCGCTGGTGATCTTGAGTGATTGGCAATACTTGGCCATTTTTCCCAGACCTTTCTAACTCTGAAAGATCCACTGGCATAGCTCTAAGTGCAATATAATCTGACCTGAGGATTTCTCATTTTTAGAATTCAAATTAGTTGACCCCTCTTAATGTTATCATTTTTTAATTTTTAATTCTTTTCATCCTTGTATTTTTTTGGATTCCTGCAGTTCCACTCCCTGGTATATTATGCTCTTGAATCTGATTTTAAAAGCTCTTTTAGTCTAGGAGATAAGATGACAGTGCCAGATAACTGAAGTTTATTAAGGAAGCTGGGAGGCTACAGTGTCAAAGTCTTCTAATGGTTTGGAATAGCATATTTTAAAAGACAAAAATGCCTTGCTAAACCAAGGACATTATTCAATAATAAGTTTAAAAAAAATTAAGTAAGTAATTAGCATTAAATATTTTTTACTTCATACCTCAAAGGAATGACCCGAGAAAAGGGCAAGCATTGTGAACTTTACATGTGTGTATAAACCTCCTCTTATGTCTCTTAGAAGAAAATTATTCTTAAAAACCATATTAAACAAACTAAACCATAGTTATTACCTAGCCAGAGGCAGTGCATTTGAAATTTAAAGTATCTGTCCTCTGATCACCGTCCAGCAAATAGTTCTGTCATTTTAGGCAAGTCATTTAATCCCCTAGTGATTTACATTTCTTCATCTGCAAAATGTGTGCATTAGTGTTGGCAGTCAGGAAAATTATTATGAAAAGAACTGATGTAAAGGAACACTGTTCTTCTTTTATAAAATGTGCTTATTGATCTGAAGTTTGATGAACAGTAAGCAATTTATGTTACTACATTTATAAATGAATGAATGAATAGATGAATAGATGATCCAAATCTATTTGCTTTGCCATATTTTTCATACAGGCAGCCCTAGAACTTCCAGTATATATATACATGTGTGTACATATCTGTATATACATACACACACATATATACACATATATATGTAAACATATATGAAGACTCTTCAAATATTATGCAATCATCCCAGTTCAGTAGCCATTGAATTAAATTTCCTTCTCCATCCCTTCAAATTCCCTTCCACTCTGCTCTTACATTACCATTGCCTTCTTCAGGACACCTCTTTCTTGGTCCCCAAACCAGCCTCACCATCATCACTTTGCCATCATTTCAGTACCAATCCAAATTAGTTCAGAGCTAGTCTACACTGGCAGGAGAGATAAAAGTGGATATCTACTTATCCAAAGAGCCCAAAGAAAGAACATCAGAGTCAAGCAGTGGTGTTTCAACTGTCTACTTGTCTATTATTATTATTGTTTTTGCAGTTTTTGGCCGGGGCTGGGTTTGAACCCACCACCTACTGCATATGGGGCTGGTGCCTTACTCCTTTGGGCCACAGGTGCTGTCCTACTTATGTTTTTAAATAATAATCCAGTTACCAATAATAACTCATTAAAGGAGAGAAGATATTTCTTAGATATACATTTGTGAGCTTCTTAGATGTCTCTAAGATCAATGATCACAATGAACAATATAAAAGAACAAAAGGTCTTCTGTATCCAGGGATCCAGTAATTTGCTGCATTGTATAGCTTGAAGAGCACTGTATGGGTCTGCCATTTACAGTGCAGGTCACTCTAAGGCAGCATGTGGCTTCATTCTCCGACTTAACATGGGCTCTGTAAGGTGATTTTGAGCCTCGAGTTTCCAAATCAAAATAACAGGATTATTGTTCTCTTAAAACATTCAAAAATGTATTCTCATTTTGTGACTAACTGGTTAATTTGTGATTGAAATTCAAATATTCTTTGGCCTCCTGAAAGCAGTTATAGTTTCCAAACATTTTAGCTTAAATTTCAAACTTGCACACACTCAAAAGAAAGGATTGAAAGAATCCACCAGAGATCAAACAGAGATGATTTTATTGACAATATCATATAACTAGGTTTTTCAAACAACCCTCAGACAGAAAAGCCCACAGGCTACATCCATTTTGCTCTGTGAGTACAGTTCAAAGACATGACTGCGATGTCTCACAGACAAACAATCTTGTCACCACTAGAGTTCCAGCAGGTAACCACCTGATGGAGTCAGGGCTGGAGGGCTAGAAGGACGCTCAGAGATCTTCTGTGTGATGAAACCAAGGCCTTGAGAAGTCAAGCAACCAAGATCAAGTGTTTTGCTTCTAGACCAGAAAGTAAAATTTTAATTCTTGTATTTAGATAATAGATACATGGCTGGCTTGATAGGTCATTTACTTGTCATCACTATTAACCGAATTTGATTCTTTCTTTTAATTTAAAAGGGACATAAGCATGGGTGGTGCCTATAGCTCAAAGGAGTAGGGCACTGGACCCATATACCAGAGGTGGCAGGTTCAAACCTGGCCCCAGCCAAAAAAACTGAAAAAAAAAAAAAAAAAGGACATAAGCATTTCAGCATTGAAGTTGTTTTTTTTTTAAATATCCCTTTTTTACTAGTTCAATGTTCGACTCCCTTATGAGACTAATTGTAGGAATCTACTCCTTTTTTTGTTGATCTTAAATAAAACTGTCCTTAAGACCATCAGAGACCTCTGAATTAAGTCAACAAAAGAAGGGAAAAATGGGTAGAGAAGGCACCCCACTTCCTAATTGCTAGAGCTCTAAAGCAGCACACTTTTTTCTCACTCATTCAACTTGCAAGAATAAATCACATGTCATCATGTAGATGTCAGGGGCTGGGAAATGCAGTGCCTAATGAACAATTACTGCCCAGTGAAATCTCTATACCATGGAAGCAGAACATCATGTTTTGAAGAACATCTAGCCATCTCAGTGACATTCCATTCTCTCTGTCATAATACCCTTATTCTTTTATAGTTTATATCACAATCAAAAGTAGATTGCATTACAGGTGTTCTCACGTCTGGAGGTTTGAACATTTTTTTTTCTCTTTTCCCATTTCTTGCTTTGTTTTCTTTATTGTTGGCCTCCTTCTCAGGCAGGATGTTGCCAAATGCTGGCTCACAATGATCAAAAGAAGCTAAAGAAGCTTAGATGGCAAGATCTTTAGAATAAGCAATCTCAAAATAAAAAAATTAAAAACATCTCTCTCTGAGTGTCTCATTGTATTCATAGCAATCTTGGAAAACTGATTGATCTTACTTGAAGCTCACGCTCATCATTGAACAAATCATCATGTTCAGGAGTGAGGGTGCAATGGCCAGCCTCTCCCATGATGAAGGGATAGGATTTACTGCTCAACAGGACTTTGGGAAAGAAAAGATGTTGGACATAAAAGAAAGTACCAAGTTATGACAATGAGTAAAAACAGAATGTAAACAGAGGCAGAACCTGTAAATTTGATTATTATTCTTCATTTCTGTCATTGCCACTTCTGTTCTAACTTTTAACCACACAGATATGCTATCTATTTCTGATTGTTTATAAAAAGAAAACTGTAGTCTTTGTTTTCTCTCATTATACTAAGAATTTTCTAGCTTAAATACCATATCACTTTTTTAACAATTGACTAAATAATGAGGTATTATATAAAAATAAACATAGACAAATATTTTGATAAAAAGATCATCTAAACTACCTGTAAAATAAGATTGGATTGTATTTATTTTTACTCTGTAGGGCAGCATTTACTTTTTGGCTTTTAAGTTGTCTTTCCACATTTGTTCCTTTTGTCTTCTTTGAAGACAGGAAGTGTCTCAAGGCATTAGGAAGGTTGGAAATATAGACTGTTCTCTGGTGCCAGACCTCTCACTTTTTTGAAATTTGTGCTATTTGGATAGCACCTAGTTGAAGCATTTATTTATTTATTCATTCATTCAAGAAAACTTATTACTAATACTATTAAATATTAGCAGCTATGATATGCCACAGGCACTGGGCTAGTCCAGGGAGATGAGGCCATATACAAAGCATACCCTGCCTTCCCAACACTCACAGCTTGCCAGATGAGACACAATTCAGTAATTAACAACAGAGAATTGTTATGAAAGAGGACCCACAGGGTGTATGGCCACATACAACTAGAGACCACATCTTATATAAGAATGTAGGGTATACTAGTTTCCTAGGGCAGCCACAAGAAATTGCTACAAGTTTGGTGGTTTAACCCACAGAAATTTATTCTCTTACAATTATGGGGAATCTAAAGGGTCTGCAGGAAAGTCTGTGTTTCCTACTTCCTCTGGCTTATGGTGGTAGTGGCTTCCTTGGCTTATGGCCATATCACTCCAATCTCTACCTGTCTTTATGTGATCTTCCCCTCTGGAGGACTTATCCTCATGTACCTCTTATTTGTCATTGGATTTTAAGTCCACTTGGATAATCCAGGATGATCTTTTCATCTGAAGAGCCTTAAATTAATTACATCTGCAAAGACCCTTTCTCCAAATAATGTAGCATTCACAGTTCCAGGGGTTAAGGAGTGAATGTGTCTTGGAGGGCCACCATTCAGCCACTACAGAGAGCTCGCCTTCCTGAAGCTAGACACTGGGAAAGCTGAGGCCTAAGGGGTGAGTAAGTGTCTGGGGAATAGAGTTTGGAGGAGCACTCCAGACTAGGAACAGCATGTTCAAAGCCACAGGCAAAAGCATGGTGCAATCAGGGAAGAGAGAGAAGTTCCTGTCTGGCTTTAGCTCCAAGCACTACAGAAATAAAACAGAGACAAAGATGGAGAGGGAGGCAGGAGCCAAACTGCGTGTGAGCCACAGAGAGGACTTTTGAGCTGATCTTTGGGCAATTGGAAGTCACAGTATGTTGTAAGAAGAGGAGCGATATAATCAAATATGCACTTTTGGAAGATCTCTAGCTTATATATGGAAAATGGATTAAGAGAAACCTAAAGTGGAAGTGGAAGCAGAGGATTAATGAGGAGGTTGCTACCATAGTCCAGGAGAAAGAGTGATATGGCCAGGGAAAGGACAAGAAGAACTGTACATTTCTATCTACACAGATCCAAGAGCTATTTAAGGTAGAACTGGCAGAACATGCTGATGAATTGGATGTGGAGAGGGGAGGGGAGGGGGTTTATCAGGAACAGCTTGCAGGTTCCCGACCATCGTGGGTTGAAGTATGTGCCTCAGTATTCACATTCTGAAGTCCTGAGCCCCAGGGCCTCACAATGCACCCTGATTTGGAGATAGAGTATTTACAGAGCTCATCAAGTTACAATGAGGTCATTAAGGTAGGCTCTAATCCAACAGGACTTATAAAAAGGGGACATTTGGAAACAGATATGAATGCAAAGATTCAATCCTCCATGGGAGGATGAAGGCAAAGACTGAGGCAACACACTGCACACCTGAAGGTCCTAGCAAACTATCAGAGCTGGGGGAGGCATGCAGCAGAACCTCCCTCACACCACTCAGACTCGGACTTCTGTCCTCCAGGACTGTGACACAATACACTTCTATTGTTCAAGCTACTCAGTTTACGGTACTTGGTTGGCAGCCTTAGCAAACTAACACCCTGAGACACTGGGTAGTTCCATCAGGACTCTAGGGAGAATGAGCAGCTGATAGGGGCTGATGCTTTAAACTCACCAACTGAAGAAATTTCCCAGCCACACATCAAAAACATGTTTTTCTTCATCCAAATTGGCATAATATATAACTTAAAGCAAAATTAGTTCTCAAATGATCAAGCAGCTAGATCATTTGAACTAAATCAAGGTTATGATGTTGCTTGAAAACAAATTAGAAGCAAAGTTTTAGAGAGAAAAAAAATCCTAACCTCATTACCTTCTACCCACTAGCAAAGAAGTCATTCTTGTCTCAGTCATTATTTGAAGAAATAGGCTTATGAAATATTCTGATATCTGCTCTTCAAATGGGATGCTAACAATTCTGAACCACCTGAAATTACTTCACCTATGTAATGTTTCAAGTAAGTAAGATATATTATTATTATAAAATATGAGAAGACGTCAGTGCCTAGCTCCATAGCTGGCCACAGGGTATAAACTCAATAACTATTTATTGGATAATAAGTGAATTGTGCCATTGTCAAACATTAATATCAGAAATTTATGTTGAAAATTACCTAGAGTAGTAGTTTCAGAAAATTTTTAGATACAGGATTGCCATTAGGGTCTCACGGAAAAACGATGTTGCAGAGAATAAGCACGCTTATTGAAGTTGTATTTTAAATAAAGGTGACCATTTGCTCACTCAGGCAAAATGGTGAGCTTCTTTATTTACTATTGGTTTGTTTATATAGTCAATTTTGCACATGCTCACTATACATTAATGACGTCATTAATATTCTTTATAATCCCTCTGCACATGCGCACTGGACATCAATGACTTCATTAATCCATCTAAACACCTTGTGACTACCTGGGGAGTAGCTCCTCCATAGTAATCTGATAATCCACCCAACATACACCTTTTAACATAACCCTTTCAACATAACCCAGTTTAACATAACTTAAAACATGTTGAGAACATGTTGTTAGCCCTTACTTCTTTGTTCTTATCTGATGAAGCCTGAGGCTATGGAGAAAAGAGACAGTTTGAAAGTCTGTCCTACTGACCTCCTATTTGGAGGCAGTTACTTTGATCTTTCAACAAGGCATAATAAAGACATTTCTAGGGCATACAGAAATT
>CAUYQV010084821.1:0-24754 GCA_963574575.1 Galagoides demidoff | reverse complement strand
CAGTAGTTCTGGATACTTGGATGTGAAAGGGGCAGCACAGTCATTTAAACTTGATCCAACCTCTCTGCATCTTACAAAGTTAAACAGCTAAAAGAAGTAAAATAAGAAGGCAATGCTTGTGGAATGTACAGTGCATACTGGTGGCGCTCGCCTCATTACGACTCGCCTGCTTGCTTCTCCTGTTCGATCGTTTCTTTGGAAGGCAATGGATTTTTCTCTTGCGTTTCCGTCTTCTTCAATTTCGACTTATCGAATTTCTCGATCTCAGCCATATCGGGTTTGTCAGACATGGTCGCGGAGAAAGCGGAGCGAGGTGTGAGAGCTAGAAGAGTCCGATCTGCGCAGTGGTAACCGCCGAATGCCCGATCATGCCAAATCTTATAGACAATAGAAAAAGAGGAAATACTTCAAAATCATTCTGCTTAATCTGGATACACTTGATATTAAAATTGGAAAAAAATATATTATTATAAGGAGGAAATTACAAACATAATTCACTTTTAAATGAGGATGCAGTATCCTGTATCCTAAACAACATATTAACAAGTTGAAGTAAAAATTAATGTTTAAGTGATGTACTTTAGTCAAAATCGAATCCAATTTATGTGAGAATTAGTCACTATTTTCTTTGGTTTTTTTTCTTGTCCTTACCCTCACCCCTTCCCTCCTTCTCTGTCTGCTTTCTCCTTCCCCCATGCCCCACCCTGTCATTAATTGTCCTCATATCAAAGTTGAATACACAGGATTCATACTTCTCCATTCCTGTGATGCTTCACTAAGGATAATGTGTTCCACCTCCATCCAGGTTAGTACAAATGCTTCAAAATCTCCATTTTTTTAAATAGCTGAATAATATTCCATGGTATACATATACCACAGCTTGCCAATCCATTCCTGGATTGAAGGGCATTTAGGTTGTTTCCTCATTTTAGCAATTGTAAATTGGGCTGCAATAAACAGCCTAGTACAAGTATCTTTATAATAAAAGGGGTTTTTTCCTTCTGGATAGATGCCCAGTGTTTGACAATGTGAAGGAAATTGATCAATATTTGGAATCACACCCTCTCCCTAAACTTAGCCCAGATGAAACAGAGCTCCTGAACAGACCAATTTCAAGCACTGAGATCAAAGAAACAATAAAAAATCTTCCAACAAAAAAATGCCCTGGTCTGGATGGCTTCACACCAGAATTCAATCAAACCTTCAAAGAAGAGCTTATCCCTATAATGCAGAAATTATTCCAAAAAATTGAGGAGGAAGGAATCTTCCCCAACACGTTCTATGAAGCAAACATCACTCTGATACCAAAACCAGGAAAAGAACCAACTAAAAAAGAGAATTTCAGACCAATTTCACTAATGAATATACATGCAAAAATTCTCAACAAAATCCTGGCCAATAGATTATAGCTTATTATTGATTTTTTTCTCTTTTAAATAAGTTAGTGTTAAATTTTTTTTATAATATAACAGTTCAAAGTAAAGAATCAGTTATGTTGGAAAAAATACACTTGAAAATCTAACACGATGCTAGACTATGTTAACAGAAGCCTGGCATGAAAAACTGAGTCACCATAGTCAGCACTGATACAACAGTTAGTAGCAAAGCTCTCCTTCAGCTACCATGCCCAGCTTGTGCGTCTTCATTTTCAGAGGATGTGGAAAGCAATTGAAATGATTAAAAGCATGGAAAATCAGACCTCTGAAGAGTGATGGAAGTGGGCTATTTAACTGAAGAAAAGAAGATTGAAGGGAGAAAATAAATGGTATTTATCTATAGAAAGAGTTCTTATAAAGAAAAAGGTGGTCAGATGCTTTCCTCCTATATTAAGAGAATACTGCTTAAGACTTTCATTTATATGAAAGAAGGATTTTTTGAAGTAGTTAAGATGCTTTTACTGGGTGGGAGATTGGAATAGATGGCCTTTAAGATTCCTATTCAGTAAGATTCTGGATTACCAGATGGAGGATGTACTCATCAAAAGAGCTGTCAGCCAGGTGCGGTAACATGAGCCTTTAGTCCCAGCTCCTCCGGATGCCAAGGCAGGAGTATTGCTTGAACCCAGAAGTTTGAGGATGCAGTGTGCTATGATCAGGCCTGTGAATAGTCACTGTACTCCAGCCTGGGCAACATAGTGAGACCCCATCTCAAAAAAAAAAAAGGGGGGGGGGGGAGAGAAAGAAAGAGCTGTCAAACCACTTCCTGCACATCCTAAAGCAGGTGTCCTCAAACTATGGCCCACAGGCCACATGTGGGCTGCCTAGGACATTTATCTGGCCCGCCGGGTGTTTTTGCCACCGCTGCCTGTCCTGCTTAGCAGCTGACTCATCCCAGGGCCCACAGTCTGGCCCTCCAACGGTCTGAGGGACAGTGAACTGGCCCCCTGTTTAAAAAGTTTGAGGACCCCTGTCCTAAAGGATGTAGTTTTGCCCTAGAGTCAACTTCCTGTACTCATAACATGCCCTTAAAGAAGTAAGTATTGTGTGTGAACCAATCAGCAAAAACCAAGTAATGATAAAATCTAGTATTTCTGTTTTTTGCTCTGTCAGCTTACCTATTTAGTCAGCAATTCACAATTAGTTTCTCCATTAACTAGACACCTGAGGCAAATCTTGGGGAAAATTTAGCATTGGTGGCAGCGTTTCTATGGGGACAGAATTAAGTATATGGGTTCCATATTGAATCAAGAGCATTTAAAGTCAGATTTACATATTTCCTACTGTAAATTGATGAGTCCAATCTGGGATACAGAAACTTCAAGCTAAGACCCAGAAAAATTTCACTTAGGGAAACAATTACAGTTTTATATATGGAAAAGCTATTCTAAAGAACAAGAGCTTTGGCACTGTTACTGCTTGGATGAATCTAGACTTATTTAAAAGTTATAAGTTTAAAAAAAAAAACTAAAGTTTCTATGTTAGTCTACACTTTTCTATGCTAGTTGGGCCACTTCTTTAAGTCCTACTCTGTGGTGACTCGAGATGTTTTGTGTAAGTACAGGCTCCCCTGACCATAGTTTCCATGCATCCACATATCTACTAATTAGCACCACAATTGGGTTCTGCAATTTCCTGGGCCACGTTGCTTAGACAGCTTCCGCATGACCCACACCAACAGTCATTTCCCCTTCATGGAGCCTACATGGTCACTTAAAAGTAATTTATCCAGGAGGCTTCCAGCCTTTAAGTGAATCTGCTAATAACAGAGGTTGCCTGGCTTCACAATGAGTTATTCTGAATAGATTCAAGTGATAATTTCTAGGTTTGTAGCTTTCAAGTTATAGGGAATTACTGGAAAGAGAGAATAATATCAATTCTGCAAACATGCTTTTGAAAGTATGGGGGAGGTTGCTAACGATGGTGATTTTGATGGAAAGGGACCTTAAAATATTCCGTTCATACTCACTTTCCAATAGAATTATGCAGAAAAAAAAATCAACTGACAAACAGAACTAAGCAAGCCAGCAAACCAAATACCCCCCCAACAACATCTAAAACCCGACTTCCAAAAAGAGTTCATCTTATATGCTTACTTTTTTGAACCGATCCCTAGAAATAAGAAGCTGGTTTCTAAGTTTATTTCCATACTTGCTCTCTGAACCCTGCCTTGTTGAAAGATTCAGGATATCAGATTCTCTCCCATAATTTCCTTTCAACAGAACTTACTGTTTTACCTGCCCATCCCCCAAATATAAATGGCAAAAACAGCTGGCTCCTTTACTCTTGTTATATACACATAAACACAAATGAGATACACACACATATGTATAATATACATCTCTGCATATATAAACACACACTTTGGTCATTTATTTTTTTAACAGAATAAAGGTCATTAATCAAAATGCAATTCATTTTAACAGTTGCAGCTTGACATGAGATCATTATTTCAAGAAAATCCAAGGAGACTAAGCTCCCTTTCATAGTATTGTTTTCTTTCTAAACCTCCATAGGGTGCATGGCTCCTCTCCACTGACAAAGTTTGGGACAGCACCAAGGAGCAGCCTCCTGGCCTACATGCTAAAAGATCTAAGTTCTCTTGGGGAAGGAGCTTATTATTCACCAACCTCACAGAAGAGAAGATTTTGCATCTGCTGTATTTCAAATCTAGGCTATCTCTAGTTAGCCCTAGGACAAAGAAAACAAAAAAAATCCCCCTCCTTTCTCAAAAGAAAAAGCTGAACTGCAGAGAAATAAAACTAAATATGTTTTTCTTATTGCAGTTTGATTTGGTTTCATCTGTTCTCTTTAACATTTTGTAAACTGGTAAATATTTTTTAAAAAATCATCTCATCTATGTGAAACCTATTTTTAGAAAGCTCAAGAGAGTCCAGACTTTTTGTCCTTCATTCTGTGAGTCCATGAGTGATAATGAAATGACTGGTTTATATTTCTCCTTCCTACTGATTAGAAAATTGAAGTGTGGAGTAGCAGAAGGACCAGGACAATGGCTGGGCAAATGAAAGAGAACCCAAAGACCCTGTCCACAACCTACTCACCCAGCTACGAAACCAATAGCTGGCTTCTGAACAGAATGCCCTCACCCTCTCTGCTGCTGCATGTAGCCAGCAGATTGGGTGTCCCCTTGGTCCAATCAGGGCCAACCAGGGCCTATAACTTATAACTTGTAGCCTTAAGAAGTTTGGTATACAGGACCAAGTCTGGTGGCTCATACCTATAATCCTAGCACACTCTGGGAAGCCGAGGTGGGTGGATTGCTTGAGCTGAGTTTGAGACCAGCCTGTGCAAGAGTCGAGACCTTGTCTCTACTTAAAAAAGAGAAAAGTTAGCCAGGCATTATGGCGGGCATCTGTAGTCCCAGCTACTTGAGAGGCTGAGGCAAGAGTATCACTTGAGCCCAAGAGTTTGAGGTTGCTATGAGCTATGGTGCCAGAGAACTCTACCCAGGGCCACTAAGTGAAACTCTGTCTCAAAAAAAAAAAAAAAGAGAAGTTTTGCATACAAGTATTCATATCATAATATGTAAAGAATACCTATAATTCAATAAGATAAAAACAATAGAAAAATGGGCAGAAGATATAAACTGGCAGTTTTTAGAAGATGAAACCTGGGTCCCATGGTTGGGGTATCAGTGACCCACTACTCAGTTGAAAACTGAATATAACTTTTTGTTTTTATGAGACAGAGTCTTACTCTGTCACCCTCAGGAGATTACTCTGGTGTGATAGCTCATATCAACCTCAAACTCTTGGGTTCAAGCAATTCTCCTGCCTCAGCCTCCTGAGTAGCTGGGACTGCAGGCTCCTGCCACGAGACCTGGCTAGTTTTTCTATTTTTATTACAGATGGGATCTCACTCTTGTTCAGGCTGATCTTGAAATTCTGAGCTCAAGCAATCCACCCTGCTTGGCCTCCCAAAGTGTTAAGATTATAGGCGTGAGCCACCCCGCCAGACTGAACTTGACATGTATATGTACACGGGCTATCTGCAAAGTATCCAGCCATGTAACATGAAAAATAGAGACACACATGCCTGGGTACTCTCCAGATAGCCCTCACTTACCCCAACACACACACACACACACAAACAAACAAACAAAAAGTAAAATCGAAGAAAATATAGAAATAGTGTGTTTTATATTTTTTTCTGTATTTTTCTGCACTTAAGTTTTTCGAAATTAAAAAAGAAGATACCTGTTCATGCCACTCACTAGTACCTCCAGCAAACTTGTGTCCTTCAGTAATTTGCATCTTTCCAGTCCTCATGCAATCGGCCTTCCTTTATGATACCCACAGGTTTCACTGGCACTAATTCGTTCCCCAGGAGCTGGCTGTAAGCTCTATGAAAGTGCCTCTGACAAGGCCTGACAGTATGGGGAATTGTAGAAGAGACCAGAATCTTTTTCTTTGGTTCATAGCATTTCATAGAGTTGGAAAGTAGCCTCAGGATCATCTGATGTAATTCCTTTATTTAAGTGAGGACATTTGAGCTTGTTCAGATTCACCTGGCTAATTAAAGGTAGTGGAGGGCAGAATCTGTGACTGCCAATTTTTTAGTAACAAAAGTAGTGCCACGTGGAGATTAATGAAAGTTCTGCAGTGCCTTCACCATGGACAGCCGGGCACCCACGCTGGGTTTGGTATTGTAGAAATACTCATTAGGATAGTGATACTTTAAGAGACGGGAAGGAGACAGCTGAAGAGTTTGTGTGGTCACCACATCCACAAAGCAGAATAGCATAAAGGTCGCTGGCTTCGTCAGGGGCCACGCTTGCCTGCCGGTATATCCTGGCTCTGCCACTTCACCTGTTTCACCTTGGCTAAGTTACTTAGCCTCTCTGTGCCACTGTTTCTTTAACTGTAAAGTGAGACAAATAATAGCACCTATTACAGGGATTATTCTGAGGGTTAAAAGGTACAGATATATACTGTTTCAACAAATGTTAGCTGTTATCATTACATCATTTGTAGAACAAACTATTGAGGAAATGGAATGTTTAATTATGGTTCTGCTGTCTTTTGCCTTAAACCACATACCTATCTCTCAAAACTGTCATTAGGATCTTCCTTTGTATTTGACTTGGATAAGTCTCAGTTTGACAGTCAAGGAAGCAGAATTTTAAAAAGGTAAGACTATTTACTCATCCAGAATGATGTCATAATTGCATGGTAGTGATTATATTTCCTCACTCAACACTTAATTCATCCCTTTTGGTACACATGGGGCTACACACAGGAAATGAGAAGCAAGGGATGTGAGGAAGGGGGCAGAGGACCCAGTCCTCGGGGTCTCACTGTCCAGTTCCCGGATTGCTATGGTGATGCACACTAATCCACTGCCCCTAGTTCTGGAAGTTTTTAAAGAAGTATCCCCCAAATTCTTACAGTCATTTTGACAGAAGTGCCTTGAACATTAACGTATGATGAGAACAGAATTCTACTTGCTGCCAAATTTACATCTATTATGCAGGACCATTTTCTAAGTCTCAAATCAGGTTCTTGAATCTAGTGCTATTTTCCTTTGTGCCTTTCAGACACCAGCCCATTCGCTGGTGGAGAGTTTATTTCTAGGGTTTGCAAGAAAGTTAATCATATCTTTATTTATTCCTAGTGCTTCTTAACCAAATAACATAGTTCTCAGAAGATGCATTTCTATAGAGTAGAATAGTATAAACTTCCTTTTTATGGTTGTTTTAAAAGGTGTTTAAGAAATATTACAGTAATTTTTCTCATATACTTCAGAAAAGAGACAAATTCCTTCGTCAAACCAGTAAGAGGGTGATTTTACTTTTCGTTTCCTTACTAATCTATTCCATAATTGAGGTGTTAATCTTGCTGTCAGATGAATACAATCAACTTTTGGACTCAACTTCTTTCTGTGCAGGGGAGAACTTCTGTGCCAAATTCCCACATAATTGCCTCTTTTGCACATACCCAGATTTTATTTTCATTTGTGCCTAGCCTGGCCCACACTACCTATAACTGTCCAGCTAAATAATGTTTTTAAAGATTTGATGCTTCCAGGTAACCAAGTGATTTATATTTAAAGCTGCAGGGGATACATGTAGTTTATTGATATGTGAATTCAATACCCCTCAGAACCTTAAATCTTGGCAAGACAGATATTGATGTTGACCATAGTTTGTTCAACATGAAAGTAGATGCTAAAATTAGCCATGACAGCTTTGTGGAAGTGGCGTGACTTCTTGCATCCTATGGTTCTTTCTTCCCTATGAACCATTTTCATCTTGGTCCACATGTTCTTTTTCCTTTGATTCCTCGCTTGCAGCTCTCTGCCAGTTGCCATTCAACTCTCCGTTGAGCTCTTTAAAATTTTACCTTGCCTTTTCTCTACCTTAGACCTGTAAATGTGAATCCCTTGGGACAGACCAGGGGTGTGTGTATTTTTAAAAACCTCTACAGGAAATTCTGATGCTCAGCCTGAATTAAGAATCATTCTCTTGGGGCGGCGCCTGTGGCTCAAAAGGGTAGGGCACCAGCCCCATATGCCAGATGTGGCAGGTTCAAACCCAGCCCCAGCCAAAAAAAAAAAAAAAGAATCATTCTCTTACCAGGTGCAGTGGTGTAGGCCTGTAGTCCCAGTTACTCAGGAGGGCAAGGCTGAAGGATCATTAGAGTGCAAGAGTTTGAGCCCAGCCTGGGCTCAAACAGATCTTTTACAGATTGTGAGACCCTATCTGTAAAAGAAAAGAACCACTCTCTTATTGCCTAGGTTAGAACTGTCTCATTTGTTTATAGAGAATTGAAACCTAAGCTTGGAAGCCTGTACCTCAGTGGTTAGGGGGCCAGCCACATATACCAGGGATGGTGGGTTCAAACCCAGCCTGGACCAGCTAAACAACAGTGACAACAACAACAAAAAAATAGCCAGACATTGTGGCAGGCACCTGTAGTCCCAGCTACTTGGGAGGCTGAGGCAAGAGAGTCGTTTAAGCCCAAGGGTTTGAGGTTGCAGTGAGCTGGGATGCTACAGCACTCTACTGAAGGCGACATAGTGAGACTCTGTCTCAAAATAAACAAATAAATAAATAAACAAACAAATAAATAAGAATTGAGACCTACTCAAACTGTCCTAACAAAAAAGAGAAATTTGCTGGAAGCAATTGGGTGACTCTCACAGAATCCCAGGGCATGATATCCAGCTGGGCTTCGTAAGAGACCAGGGCCTGGAACTGGAGCACTGCCTAGGACCCAGGCAGCCAGTCCCCGTTCTCCAGGTGCATCTCTCTGTCTGCCTGGCTCCCTTCAGGACCTCATGGGTGCAGATTCCTGCTTCCCTCTATGGGGGCTTTCCTCCTTTTCTCTTTCTCAGCCGGCCATTCTCACTGCTTGGTGAGCACATGACCAAACATGGTACATTCCCAGTACCCATACTAACTTTGTATGTCCTTAGTTCAGCCTCCCAGCCCAAGTGAACTAAATTCCTGAGAGAAGAGCTGATCAGTCCAGCAGAGGTGAAGAGTCATGCCTTAATGCAATCAGATAATATGGTTGAAACATGGCAGCCAAGGGCCCACCCATGTGTGAGTTAAGATTGGAGGCTACTTAGATATTTCAAAATGTTTCTTTTTTCTTAGCAATCTTCCATCAAACCCTAGCATCTACAACAATAACTTTCTTTCTTTCTTTTTTTTTTGAGACAGCGTCAATTTGTTGTCCTAGGTAGAGTACAGTGGTGTCATAGCTCACCACAAGTTTCAACTCTTGGGCTCAAGTGATCCCCTTGCCTCAGCCTCCCTGGGAGCTAGGACTACAGGTGCCTGCCACAACGCCAGGCTATTTTTAGAGGTGGAGTCTCACTGTTGTTTAGGCTGGTCAGGAACTCATGAGCTCAGGCAATCTACCTGCCTCGGCCTCCCAGAGTGCTAGGATTACAGGCGTGATCCACTGCATCCAGCCTAATTTTGTTTCTGATATCAGCTTTAGTGATGATATTTGTACCTTAAAGGAAGGTGAAAATCAACAATTTCCACTTACTAGGTGTGATTTAATCTTGCAGATGCCACTAAGACAAACATCGCATGTACTGTTCTCTTTCTGTGCTTGGTTCCCCCTCTTATAAATAAGAATCAGTCTAAATGTTGAGCAAATTAGAGCCTTGGGAAACCTGCCTCTTCTAAACAGAAAATGTTGAAAGGTAGTAGAGTAAAATAGCAATCTAATGGCACAGTCATTTTCTGTAATGTATATAATTTTAATCATTGCAATAAAGAATGTTTAAAGGAACTGAGGGAGCTTAATCACAGACAATGCTGAGATGTGACCATATAATGATCTTTTACAGAGAAGTCTGCTGCTTTTTCTTTCTCTACAGAAGGGTTAAGAAAAAAGAAATGGTTTGGGGAAGAATGTAAAATAGTGGCTGGTACATGGTTGGTATTCCATAGTACAGGCATCCTCAAACTACGGCCCGTGGGCCACATGCGGCCCACCTCGGACATTTATCCGGCCAGCCGGGTGTTTTTGCTGTCACTGCCTGTCCTGCTTAGCAGCCAACTCATCCCAGGGCCCGCAGTCCACCCCTCCAACGGTCTGAGGGACAGTGAACTGGCCCCCTGTTTTAAAAGTTTGAGGACCCCTGCAGTATTTTACTAACAGTACTAACATAGAAATATTTATCAGAAGTAACTTCTAGGTGGTTTTGAACCATTGAAATGAGTTACTAAGACAAGTACATACATTTTTTTCTTTCCTTTTTCTTTCCATTAAAAGAAACCAAAAATATTTCACTCCAAAATGTACTTCTTTGATGTATGTTGAGATGAGGGCCTGCCTGCAGACAGGAATAGCTCTGTAAAGCTGCCTTTTGTGGAGGGGTTTTGCATCTGTAGAGAAAATCTACCTGTGTGAAACAGAGAGCCAGGTTTTCTCTACCTACCCCCTTAACCCTTATTGAGATCTAGAAAGGATTGGCTCTTGGAAGAGAGAGACTGAGAGTTTGACACATTTGAGATTCTGACCAAAGCTTACCGTTTTGGTCCCTATGAGGTTTCATCCCCACAGGACTGCCTTTGCTAGCCACACCTTCCCTCTTGTCTCCCTCCCAGAAGGAACTTGCCAAGCTCCAAGCCTGTTAACCTTGGAACAGTATAAAACTTTAACCATCTGACCCTTTATTCGAGTTTTTCATATTTGTATGACTCTCATGCACAAGTGTGCACATTAATTTCCAGTGCCCTTTCTCTTTTTAATCTGCCTTTTGTCAGTTGATTTTCAGTGAACCTTCAGAGGGCATTGGGGACGTTTTCCCAGCCCTGCACCATCTCCCCACCATGAAGCATACATGGGATGGCCAAAGACATCGTGACTCTGAGCTCTCTGGAAATCAGCATCTGGCAGGGAAAGTAAAATATGAACGCAGTGGGCAGCACTCTGCTCAGGTAGCTCCATGTGCTTCCATGGATCTCATTTCATCCTTACAGGTTAAGAAGTGGGAGAGGGGGTTCCCTGTCTATGTGAACAAGTACAGCATCGGTCATTCCTATAATTTAAAATTCTAGTTTTGCTAATATTTCACTTCAGGGAAGGTAAGAAGCAAGGATTTCCACAGGTCAAAAGTGATTTAACCTTGCTGATGCCAGGAAGGTGAGCTGGACAGAGAGAATATTAAGGTAAAGCCCACATTAATGACTAAATTAGAATTAAACATAAATTTGATCTCTTTAAAGGAAAGAACCAAGGTAACTATATTTCAGTAAATTATAATTCCACATAATGCATGATAGAGCAAATAAACTATAGAAACATAGGGAAGGGTTGAGCTATCAATCAGTATATTATAGGAAAAATAAAAGCTAAAAATGATAATTGATAAATTATACTATATTAGAGTAGCTTCATCATTAAGTGACAGGTCATATATGGAATAATTGACAGTGTACATGTATGTACACGTATTTCTGGAACATGCTTACATTATTAAAGCAGTAAGCATCTTCACAAAGCTTTGTGAAAGTCTGGACCTTAATTTCTTTGGTCAAAGTTATGGTAGACGCAATCTGTAAGTAATGTTTTAAAAACTTTTGTAAGTTGATGATGAATCCAAGTTACAAATCCAGTGGGCCTTATTGGCTAATGTAATTGAGAAGCCTAAGGGGTGATCTAAACGGCTTCCAACAATATTTCACTGTTCCTGCTGCTCTTTCTGTCTCTCTCTCTGCTCTCCACCTGTTGGTTTTATCCATGGCAGGTTTTGCCCCACGGAAGCAAAGCATCTTCTCTAGTCCTCATCACTTAGGATCTCATGGGGCACGAAATTCTTTTTCTTTCCAACTTTACACCAGCACCCTCAAAGAGAGTCCTGTTGGCCCAGTGGATCATCCGTCTACCCCAGGGCAGAACACAGAGCCCCCAAAGTGGGGCTGGGCATTTCTCCAAAGAAGAATAGTGCTTCCGTTATCAGAAAAGGAGGAAGGGATATTGGGCTGGCAGAAGAACATTGTCCACTATGACAGGACACAGTTGCACAAGGCACACTTTCACAGCCTTCAGCAAACAGGAAAACTTCACTAATGAAAAAGAAGTGAGATCTGAGATACCGTATGGAGTGTAAGGAAAAAAACAGGGTGATGTTTAATATTTTCTGCAATCTCCTAGGTTACAACTAATTGTTACTTCCTCTTTGCTTCTCAAATATTTTGCTTACCCCTCAACTCTTTCACATCATTACCTTCCTTCCATAGTCCTACCTTCTAGAAATTGAGGGTGAACATTTGAAGGTAGAACTCTGTCTTTTCTCTCCCATGTCCAGTGCTCAGTCCAGTGCCTGGAACACAGAAGCTACTTGATGCTTATTGAATAGAACCGAATTTGTGAATTCTGTCATACCTACT
Organism: Galagoides demidoff; assembly: GCA_963574575.1. Taxonomy (NCBI): domain Eukaryota; kingdom Metazoa; phylum Chordata; class Mammalia; order Primates; family Galagidae; genus Galagoides; species Galagoides demidoff. The sequence goes on along the minus strand of CAUYQV010084821.1, from coordinate 12,442 downwards.
GCTTAAGTTAATTTAAAAAATAAAACCTACTAGTCAAGGGCATGGGGAAGGTCCTCATTCTATACAGAAGGGTTTTCTCTACGCCTCTCTTGCCTCTCTGTTCTTCCCTGCCCTTCGCTATGGAAAGTGGAATGACTCATCTGCGCAGTGACTTGAGATGACAGAGTACTTCTCACATTCAGGTATTGTCCTCCCCCAGCCATAGAGGCTTGGTAGCCACTGCATAATCCAGTTTGGGGGAACCCCACTGTTGCACCCCTGCCTCGTCTCTCACCTCCTCGCTCTCTATTTTAAATGAAGAGTTTAGCCTTGAATTTACTGAACAAAAGAAATCTTTACCATAAAGTACAGACCTAAAATGGGAGTAAGAAATAGAAAGATGCAGAAAAGCTTATCCTCGTCACCACGCAGAAGGACATGTGGGTGAGCAGGTAATGATCAGTACTTGTGGCTTCTAAGCCTTATAAATGTCCATGCTGGGCCTAAGGATACCTGTAGACTTTTTTTTGAAATGTTCAGTTTTAAATGAATACCAATAGGTGTTAATAAAAACCTGGGTTTTTAAATAATAAAACCTGGGTTTTCTGTCTTTGCCATCATCTGGGTGCTCACCCCTAACTCTACTTGGACAACAAACCCTGGAGACGTTCCCTGCCTCTTATCTTTAAAATATATCTAGCCCTTGATCTCCATTTATGCTGCTCCATTTTTATTCATTTTATTTTTAAACATAAATTGGCAGATTATAATTGTATGGATTTATGGGACAGAAAGTGATGTTATGATCTGTAAATACAATGCACAATCATTAAATCAAGGGAATTAAGATATCTATCACATCAAATGCTTTTAATAGTGAGTATATTTGAAATTTACTTTCTTAGCAGTTTAAAAATTTGTGATGTTATTCTTTACCATGTTTACCACACTATGCAATATATCTGTTATCTACATGTATCCTTTTATATGTGTAAGAGAAAAACCTTACTCCTCCAACCATTATCCTGCATTTCTCCCATAATGTTCTCCAATTTCATCCATGTTGTCACAACTAACACAATTTCTTCCTTTTTCAGGGCTGTATGGTATTTCATTGTGTACACACCACATTTCCTTTTGCTGTTCATCTGTTGATGACACTTAGGTTGATTCCACAACCGTGCTATTGTGAATAGTGTTTAAATGACCCCGGTGTGCCGTTATCTCTTGACCTACTGATTTCAGATCTTTTGGTTAAATACCCAGACATGGGGTTGCTGGATTATATGCTAATTTTACTTTTAGTTTTTTGAGGAAACTCCAAATAGTTTTCCACTTTTCAGGGTTCCTTTATCTCCATATCCATTGCCAATTTTTATCTCCTGTCTTTTTTATAGTGGCCGTTTTGATAGCTGAGAAGTGATATCTCGTTGTGGTTTTAATTTGCATTTCCCCCCGTGATTAATAATAATTGAGCATTTTGCCCATTTGTATGTATTCTTTTGAGAAATATCTGTTCACACGCTTGGCCCATTTTAAAATCAGATTGTTTATTGAGCTCTTTACATATTTTAGATGTTAACCCCGTATCGGGTGTATGGCTTCTTGTAAATATTTTCTCCCAGTCTGCAGGTTGTCTCTTCATGCTGTTATTTGTTTCCTTTGATGTGCAGAAACCTTTCATTTTGATGGAATGCCATTTTTCTGTTTTTGATTTTTGTCACCTATACTTTGGGGTCAAATCTCAAAATTCATTACCTGGACTAATGTCAGGCAGCTTCTCCCCTCTCTCTCTCGTTGCAGCTTCAGGGTTTAGTTGTAGAAAATGTGTATAATTTAATGGTCCCCTCCAACCTCACAAAAGAGTTTCAGAAAGATCCTATATTTGTCCTTGAGTATGTGCAAAAAATAGATTAAAAACTAAATGTCTCTGTATTTTCTATATTATTTATTTATATTCCATCTTCCTCCAAAAGAGATTTAAGGTGGCTTCCTCTTTGACCCAATAATCTAACCCATGACATTTAAAAGCCAAGGGCAGAAACAGAATTTTACAATACAGCCTGAAGCACAGCCTCCTTTGAAATGGTTTCCTAGCCTAGAATATAGTCAGGAAGGACTGGTTTCTTATTGCTGTTTTTAAGAAAAAAAGATCCTATTTCTCCTTCTCTATTCTTTCTTAAGGTGAATAGCTCCACTAGTTAGTCACCAAACCCAAAACCTGAGATCAACTTAACTCTCTCCTTTCTGCTGCTGCGTCCCCTGCCACTTAACCATTAAGAGTTCCTCCTTGAAAAAAAAATGAAATAAAAATTAAAAACAAAAAAAAAGATTTCCTCCTTGGTGGCTCTCTTATCCAGCCCTACCTCTAGTGTCGAAATTCGTCTCTTGACTTTCTCTCGCCTAGACTAGTCCAGCAGTCCCCCTCTAAAGCCCTTCATTCCCTCTTCTGCACCATGGCCAAAGTGCTTTTTCTAACATACAGTGTGATTGTGTTGCTCTTGTACTTGAAGTTTCCCAGTGTCCTTTTACTGTCTCTGGGATTTAGTCCAAACTCCTTAGCATACACACAGGGACCTCAAGGATCTGGCAGTTGCAGAGTTCCCCAGCCGTATCTCTCTGAATGGTTCCCTCCTGGCCTCATTTCTCCATCATCCCTCCACCCCCAAACACACACACTAGGGCCATTGTGAATTGCTCTGAGTGCTTCTTATGAGCTAAGCTATTTCGCATTGTGGCGTCTCTTTTGCTATTCCTCTGCCTATAATTTATCCCTTCCCACCTTGCCTTCCCTCCCACCCTCCTCACCCCAAGGCTGGCACAGCTTTCAGAACTCAACCAAAGTGCCACCTCTTTTCTGAACTTTTTTTCACAACTCACCCTCAGGAAGAATCAACCATTCTTTTTATGTCTCCTTCCCTGTCTTATAGTCCTCAACACAGGGTAGGTTTTTTTTTTTTTTCTTTCCTTGAATTGTTTGCAATAGTGTTTGCCTTCACACGACTGAAAAATCACAGGAACAGAGTCCAGGTTCTGCCCCTGCCGTCACCTCTAGTACTTAGCATTGTACCTGATATCTTAGCAATGTTGCATAAAGGTTTGGACTAAATGCATGTTATATATGTGCAAAGGAATAGCAGTTAAGAAATTTTTGTTAGCAACATTCCTTTATTTACTTTGGAGAAATAGACTTAGCACTTCCCCCAAAATGGTTTGGGGGGTCCCCTGCATTGCAAAGATTTGGCTTTAAGAAGCAGGCTTGGCCAGGTCCAGTGGCTCATGCTTGTAATCCCAGCACTTTGGGAGGCCAAGGTAGGAAGATCAGACATGGTGGCATGTACCTGCAGTCCTACCTACTCAGGAAGCTGAGGCAGGAGGATCAGCTGAACCCAGGATTGGAGATTACAGTGAACTGTGATTGCACCACTGCTATATTCAAGCTTAGGTGACAGAGTGAGAGGCTGTCTCTTAAAAAAAAGAAGCAGCAGCAGCAGTGACTCTGCCTACAGTGGTTCCGGCTACTGGTGTTAGCAGGCTTTGTTCCTCGTCTGGTGCAGAGGCCTGTTGGTGGTCACTTTTGGTCTTTATTGTAACAACCACACACAGTGCGACCACATGGGAATCCAAAGCAGAAGATATCCATGTGGTTTGAGAGACAATTTTAAAGCTTTAGAGAACCTCATCTTTCTGGAGCACTTTAAGTGTGTACTGCCTCAGGGCAAGGATAAAATAATGAACTTTTCTATCCAGGCCCTGAAAATGAACAGGGCAAGAGAGAAATCAAAAAGTGAAAAATACTGCTGAAGTCAGCAAATACCAAATGGCCATTGTATGGACCATGGTCTGGCAGGGCATGGAGAAAGGTTAAGTGTAAAGGACATTCTCTCGAAGAGTTCACAGTCCAAAGAGTTCACAGTCCATCACTTTCTATACCAGGCTCTGATGAATAAATGTAGACGACTTTAATTTTTAAAAATTATATAAAAGTGTAAAATACTTTGAAAAGCACAATTTTGTTAGGGCTGCCAGGATATCAAGAATAATTTATATGGACTATAAAGTGAAGAGTCTATGGTGTGCTCATGCTCTAGATCACAGAATGCAAACTGGTGCCCTGAATATTTTCAGATTCAGGAAATTTTTAATAAAAATTGAGATTTCTCACTTGTGGTTTCTTTGTGATCTCTGGTGTGAACGGTTCATGCGTGACTTGATAGTTTGAGGGAAAACTAAAGCATTTTACTTTGGATAAGTGGATTCTGGTATAAGTGCCAAGGATGTTTAGTTCACTTGTGAGCTTCTAGGCATAATGTGTATGTTTGCTTAAAAACATAAAAGAAACTGAAGATTAATATTTATATAATATATAGCCCTTTGTCTCATAGTTTAGATCTGAGATCAACAAACCTTCTCCATAATAAAATATTGTAGGGTCTTCATCACAACTACTCACCTCTGCCATTGTAGCGGGAAACAGCTGTAGACATTGTGAACAAATAAATAAATGTGACGATGTTCCCATAAACTTTATTTATGAACACTGAAATCTGAATTTCATACAACGTCCACATGTCACAAAAGATTATTTTTCCTTCGTCCTCTTTCCAACTATTTGAAAGTGTAACAACCCTTCTTAGCTCATAGGCCATATAAAAACAGAAGACAACCTTTTTTGATGCATAGCCCGAATGAATGTTGGCTGATTCATTCGTTATAAAATCTTGGTTGTAGGCTTTTTACATCTGATTAGCCCAAAAGGAATGAGCTAGGATGTTCTGTCTTCCTTAAAGGGCAAGGGAATTCTCTCTTCCCTACTTCTTCATATTCAGAAGGATCTCAGTTGATACCCTGCTTGAACATGGCAGAGCCAAGTTGCTCACCTTGTGTTTTCCAAAGCCTTAAGGGCTAGTCTGTTTCACACGGCCCAGGTGATGAGTGAGCCTTGTGTTTTCCAGAAGGAACCTTATCCCTTCAGCATCTGTATTCCAGTCATACTTATGCATGGAAAGGCTAAGTAAAATCTATTAATATCCTAGCTAGAAAGAAAACTATAAAATTACACATATATGCAAGCTTGTGCATATTCTGCAGTTCAAAGTGTAGCCAACAGAAAAAGCATACATGCTATTGCACTGGGAGGAAATCGGTGTCTTTGAAATCAAATACCCTGCCATTGGCGTATCCAAGCTTGAAACCCGGCTGCAGCTTTTAGCTTCCACCACATGTTTACATTGGAAATCTCTCTGTGCGCATATAGAGTTTGTTCTCTTATGAAATCATGTCTCTAGGGAAGGATAATTTAAAGCCATTTCCGTTTGTTATGTCTGAGCTGAACTAGACTATTAGGGCTTGTTAACGCTGGATAAACTTGAGCCCTATAACTGCCTTCATCTGAAGATTATAGAATCTGTCCAACAAATTACATTCTGATTTTTTCAGAATGATGGCTAAGTAAGCAAAGGTCTTTTAATTTCTCTTCTATCACCATGGTTGTCTTAGGAATCATAGTTTTGACTTTCATGCTTACTTGGTATGACAGAGATGATAAGACTCTTGAATGGGCCAAATGTAGAGGTAATTGAGACGCTAGACTGCCTGTATGTTACTGAGGCAGAGCTAGCAAAGGCAATCAGAAAGTTGCTGGCGAAGCATCTTTCTTCAGTATCTCCCTCCCCCCAGTCTTGGCATAAATCAACGTTAGATCCCCTGAAATATCGTGTGTGGTCTGCATTTAGAAGTTTCATTTGAAAATTATATCATGGCAACCACGAGGCAGATGGATAAACTAAAACAAGTTTTCTTCAGGCTCGTGCTAAGTGAATAGAATTGGGTGAAGATAGACAGTTTCACTGATTTAGTGAAGGGAGGTAAAGGTTGCTCAGCACCTCAAACTCCCCCTCTCTCCGCTGAGCACATTACCATCCTGCCAGCGTCTGAGTGCTTGATGTATTATCATCCTCCATTTCAGATAATGGGGTATTGGAAGGTGGGAAGTACACTTGTTTGACTTCTTCTGTGAGAGAGTCTAGCAGAATGGCCAGCTCAACTTGGGTAAAGTCATAAATGGCGACAGGCAGTAGCATGACTACATCTGTGGAGGGGTCCAGCCTTATCTACAGTGGCCCCCCTGAATGCCAGTCTTTTCAGTAAACTTGTGGAAGGCACTGGCCTAGGGTCTGAGACTGGTGAAAGAGGTGGTGGTGGGATATGGAGACAAAGGAGAAATGGATCCTGCCCCCAAAGGGACTGTATATGTATAAAGCACCCTAATCTAAACCAGGCTCAAAGAATTCCAGAAATGCGGGACAGCCATGGGACAGTGGCATTCTGAGTGAGAGAGAGGAATCTGCTAGACTGAGGGGACCGTATGAACAGAATTCTCAGAGCAGAAAAGTCCAGAGCACTGAAGGAATATGGGAATAATTCCTCTCCCTCCTTCCTCCTTTCCCTTTTTCCTTGATTTAATAATTATTTAATGAATGCTATGGTAAACCAAACAGACATGGCCCCTGCCCACACAAAGCTTATAGTCCAGAAGAACAGCCATGAATCAAAGAAGACCTAGGTCAATAACAAATCACCACCCTGGGCCTTACCTGGAAGGAGAGGAGTATGTTGGCTAAGAGAGAGCATCACAGGACAATCAAACATGTCAGGGGTCTTTTCCAAAGATGTGTGCTGCCCCCTGAATGGAAAGCAGGACCTGGTTAGAGGGGAGGATGCTCTGGGGAGGATGCTCTGGGGAGGAGCCGCACATGGTTAGCGGGGAGGATGCCGTGGGGAGGAGCTGGTACCTGGTTAGAGGGGAAGATGCCGTGGAGTGGAGTGGTGTGCACACAGGACGTGGAGAGGAAGGATCTGCACAGGGTTAGCTTGGAGATGCAGGGAGCAAAGGAAAGCCATTGATTTGTTTCAAGCAAGGGGTGGGATTAGGTGATGAGTTTTGCTTGTTGGAAAGATCACTTTGGCTGCAGCACAGAGAATGAATTAGGGCATCCTGCTACCAGGCAGATGCAGTTGTCGGGGGAGGGAGGGGAAGGCGGATATTTTGGGTTTTCTGTACAGGGATAATGGAGGTAGGGACGAAGAGAAGGGAGTGAATTCAAAGGCTGATTTTGAGCATTACATTGAGTTTAAGGCCTCTTTGAGACACTGAAAAGACATTCCAGGAAGATATAAGAGTCCTGGTGCTCAATGAAGAAGTCTGGGCTATAGAAAAACATTTGAAAGTCATCTCCCTATACCTGATAATTGAGCCATGAATGTGGATAAGTAAATTTTTTTTTTGCAGTTTTTTTTGGCCGGGGCTGGGTTTGAACCCGCCACCTCTGGCATATGAGACCAATGCCCTACTCCTTTGAACCACAGGCCCTGCCCAGGGGTAAGTAAATGTTAATTGAATGAATGAGCAATAGATTTGATTAAAGGATGGTACTGCGTAAGGAGAATGTACAGAGTAACAAGACAGTTTAAACAACTATGTGATGCTATGTTTCTGTGTAATTATCAATTGTGATGATGGCCAAAGTGAATTTATTTTCCCTGGGACCAGGTCTGAGACCTCCTATGATACATTCTGAAAGCTGACCAGAACCTGGGAAGTGACCAGTCCACTCCTTGTCCACATGGAAACACCTGTCCTAACCCTTCCTCCTGATTGATGAGTTGGTTCTAAGCCAGCAGTCCTCAGCCTGTGGGTGGAAGCCCCATTGTAACAATGAAAATACATCCTGCATATCAGATAGTTACATTACAATTCATAACAGTAGCAAAATTATAGTTATGAAATAGCAACGAAAATAATTTTATGGGTGGGGGTCACCCCAACATGAGGAACTATATTAAAGGGTCACGGCATTAGGAGGCATTAGGAAGGTTGAGGATCACGGCTCTAAGCGTTCACATGGAAGATAGTTGTTTGGATTATAGAACTCTCTTGCCAAAAGAAGCTTCTAGGTTCCTAGGCCCTAACTGATCCCTCCATTGTGTGAGACATTATATTCAGTAGGACCTCTGGATGCCAGAACAGGCTTCCCTCACTGTTCTCTTGGGTGTGGGCCTGGACTCTTCCCCAGCCTCCTCTCAGCCCACTTGCTACCTTACTGTCACCTGGAAGGGTTCAGAAAGGGAGCTTTAGAGCTGCCGTGACACCTACCAATAAAGTTCTCTGAGGCTCTTCCAGGCCTGTGCCTGAATCCACTCACTCCTTTATCTTTTCTGTGGATCCCAAGAATTGGCCTGCTGGTGTCCGTGATCTGGTGGGGACCCAGGGAAGGGGTTTGAGGGGTGGGGAAGGGTGCTGCTATTTCCCTCCATGTCTAACCTGCAGACTATAATCATGAAGTTCCCTCAGTGCCTGAAGGGAATTCCTGAAGCAGCCACACAGCTCATTGGATGTTTCTAAGATTTTTATTATTTGCAATATTAGAAAGAAAGCTGAGAGCAAAACCTCCTGCTCCAGGCCTCTTCCTAACCTCTCTATATGTTGGGTTGTTTTCCTTACACCCAGGATGAACACATATCCCAATTTCTTTCTTTCTTTTTTTTTTTTTTTTATTTTCTTGAGGCAGAGTATCACTCTGTCACCCTGGGTAGAGTGCTGTGGAAGCATCACAGCTCAAAGCAACCTCAAACTCCTGAACTCAAGCAATCCACCTGCCTCAGCCTCCCAGAGTGCTAGGATTACAGGTGTGAGCCACTGCACCTGGCCACATATCCCAGTTTCTGAGGACAGTCCTAGTTTGCAACTGGTGTCTTGGCATAGCTGCCATTGTACCCCTTTCCCTTAAAAAGTTTAGATGCTGGGTTTGGGGAAAGGTAAGGTAGTATGTTGGTAGCAATAGTGGATTTGCAAAGGACTGAAATAATCTTTATCTGCATTTTAGTGAAAGGAAGTGAACCAGCAGAGTCACTTCCTTGGCATTTTGTCCCCAAAGCTGTCCTGGGCCTCTGTGTGTGGGGGGCAGGGGGGGGTGGGGGGGCTTGTGGGAAATACTGGAGATGGGAGATGGGGATAGGACGTTGGCACAGAGGTGTGCCTATTTTTTCTCCTGTCTCTTCCCCCCTTGATAACCAGATCTGCCAGAGAAGACTCACACTGGAACTTTGGCAAGATGAGGTGAAGGACCAGGGTTGAGGAAGGTGGGTTTCCAGGCAGCTATGGGATCAACAGCAGACAGGATAAAAATCTGGACGCAGAGGTGGATCCAGGTCCTAACAGCCCAGAGAGTGGGGCATTGGGGGAGGGGCTGGGTCATTGTCTGATTATTGGCAGCAGGGGTAAGGGGGGCAAAGGGAATGGCTCAGGAAGACCTTCCCTGTGTCCATATAGCTATGTTTCTAGAAGCATAGTTCTAATAGTTTCTGAGCAGTTCAGGTCCCACTGGTATAACTGTGCCAGATGCCCCTAAGCCCATGGGTCTCAGAGGGATGTACTTAAATTACATACCATAGGAACCACTTGTGATATTAAGCCAACAAATGTGATCTTTCTTATCACCACTTCTGTGGCATAAAAAATGATTTAGAGCTGTTGACTATGGTGGCAATGTTTTCTTGACAAAGAGATGACTTGTAAATTTATAAAGGATATTAGAAAAAGGAGCCATAGTCACTACTATCTGTGGTAATATATAGGTAGGACACCTATTTTAAGAATGTTTGCATCTTCCAATAAATGTTTTAAACTGGAAAATTGAAATATTTCCTACCTGGCTACCCATAAGCTTAGAAATCCAAAGACTTTGTGCTGTTTGGTAAGAGAGTGAGATAGGTTGACCCTTGGGAAACTGTGGGCTGGCCTCTAGGGTCACTCATGATTTAAGTAAGAAAAATTTTAAAAAAATTGCTGACTCGGAAATGAATTTTGAATTGGGAGTAAACTCTGAGATCTGACATGCCTATGTATGACTCAGTTTCCCTTTCTGTAAAAGGGGGAGATAACCCCTCTATTAGAGTAGCATCTGAGTGCCTTTGGCATTTAGGAAAAATTCTAGTAAAGTGAGCTCTCTGACTGACGAGGAGACTGTAATCAGGAGTAAAGAGGACCCCGTCCTGTCACTGGAGGGTGTGGGCAACTGCCATGGACCCTCCTACCAAGTAGTAGGGACGGCACTCCTGCTCCCGTGGGGCTGCCATAGATGTGCTTTGAAGTCCTATTTATTATATTGCCTGTTTTCAGAGACACAAGTTTTTGTTTGACTCTGAATTGCATAAAGAAAGCACCAACACAAATTTTATTGAGTGGTAGATTAGCTCCAATATCCTTAAAGTCGGCCAAGCATTTTAAAGTTCACCTTAATACATGTATTATCTAGAACCCAAAGGATTTGCCTGAAAGATCTGTCTCCTCATTTTGTTGTTAGCTTCTTTCTGATTCTGAAAACAACAGAAAGTAAAGTGGGCCTTAGGCTTTAGAGTCTGTTAGATTCTCCAATTTTGATCCACCCATGTCCTCTTGGGGGTTTTCATTCACCCTCTTCTATCCCTGACATTAACAAATGCTTTCTGATATCAACAGGCCACAATTGTCTTTCTGGAAAATATGTCTTCAGAACCAGATTGAATGCAACTCATGAGAATTGCTGCTCACAGTTAACATTAGTCCAGTGGTTTGGGATTTTTTTACCCCCAAAATGAAAATAACATTCTTGTTATTTTTTTCTAATTAAAAAAAAAAGGCTGAAAATGCAAAGAAAAAATGGGAAAGTCCACTTAAATCATATGGCTGAGAGAAATAACATTTTGGGGAGCAATTCTCGAGATCTCTCTTGGAAAGTATACATTATATCTATATGTGCCATTTTTAGAAAACAAAATCATACTGGACTGCCTGGCTGACCTTTCTGTTTTCATTCAGAAATTTGTTAGGGACATAAAGACTGACCCCATTAATTATAGTAGCTATATACAGGGTGTACATAAAGTTCATGTGCAATTTAAAATAGTTATTTTAAATTGGATGCAAACCTTATGGACTCCCTTATAATATTCCATTAAATCACTGTGCCATTGTCCATTCTACATTTCCCAATTGTTCATTTAGGTTTTTTTCTGTATTTTAATATCATTTTAAAAAATGGTAATGAAAATCCTTTTATACCCAGATTGCCAAACTTTTCTAATTATCTCCTTAGGACATACAGGCATACCTCAAAGATATTGTGGGCTCAGTTCCAAACCCCTACAATAAAGCAAATATTACAACAAAGTGAGACACAAAGTTTTTGGTTTCCTAGTGCATATAAATATTATGTTTATATTATATAGTCTATTAAGTGTGTAATAGCATTATGTCTAAAAATATACATACTTGGCTTGGCACCTGTGGCTCAAGTGGCTAAGGCGCCAGCCATGTACACCCAAGGTGGTGGGTTCGAATCCAGCCCAGGCCCACCAAACAACAATGATGGCTACAACCAAAAAATAGCCAGGTGTTGTGGCGGGCGCCTGTGGTCCCAGCTACTTGGGAGGCTGAGGCAAGAGACTCGCTTGAGCCCAGGAGTTGGAGGTTGCTGTGAGCTGTGATGCCACAGCCCTCAACCCAGGGGGACAGCTTGAGGCTCTGTCTCAAAAAAACAAAAATAAATAAATAAAAATAAAAATAAAAATATACATACTTTAACTTTAAAATATTGCTAAAAAATGCTGACAATCATCGGAGCCTTCAGCAACTCATAATCTTTTTGCTGGTGGGAGGTCTTGCCTCCATGTTAATGGATGCAAGGATGGTGGCTGCTGAAGGTTAGGGTGGCTGTGGCAATTCCTTAAAATAGGACAGTAATGAAAGTTGTCACATTGACTTTTTCTTTAAAGAAAGATTTCCATGTAGCTTATGATACTGTTTGATAGCATTTTACCCTCAGTGAAACTTATTTTCAAAATTGGAGTCATTTCTCTCAATCACTGCTATTACTTCATCAATTAAGTATATGTAATATTCTAAATCCTTTGTTGTCATTTCAACAATGTTCACAGCACCTTCATCAGAAGTAGATCCCATCTCAAGAAATCCCTTTCTTTGCCATCTATAAGAAGCCCGTCTTCATCAAGATTTATCATGAGACTGTAGCAACTCAATCACATCTTTAGGCTCCACTTCCAATTCTAGTTCCCTTACTATTTCCACCGTATCTGCAGTTACTTTTTCCATTGAAGCCTTGAACTCTTCAAAATCACCCATGAGGGTTGGAATTAACTTCTTCCAAATGCCTGTTTATGATGACATTTTGACCTCCTCCCATGAATCACAAATGTTCTTAAAGCCATCTAGCATGGTAAATCCTTTCCAGGAGTTTTTTTTTTTTTTTTTTTTTTTTGGGAAGGAGCCTCAAGCTATCCCCCTGGGTAGAGTGCCATGGCATCACAGCTCATAGCAACCTCCAACTCCTGGGCTCAAGTGAGTCTCCTGCCTCCGCCTCCCAAGTAGCTGGGACCACAGGCGCCCACCACAACGCCCGGCCAT
>CAUYQV010084820.1:0-20595 GCA_963574575.1 Galagoides demidoff | reverse complement strand
CCCCAGTCTGGGCCCGCCAAAAAACAATGATGGCTGCAACCAAAAAAGGCCGGGCGTTGTGGCGGGCGCCTGTGGTCCCAGCTACTTGGGAGGCGGAGGCAGGAGACTCGCTTGAGCCCAGGAGTTGGAGGTTGCTATGAGCTGTGATGCCATGGCACTCTACCCAGGGAGATAGCTCCAGGCTCCGTCTCAAAAAAATAAATAAATAAATAAATAAATACTTTTTGAAAATTAAAAAATCACCACCTGAACACATCATGCTTTTACTATCTGCATATTAACTTCTACACATTGTCTATATGCATTATTGGAGTCATATAATCAAAACAGCTATCATGGTATAGGCTGCAGGTGCCTAACTGCTATCTCTAAGAGGCACTGTTCCTTGCCTTGATGAGGGGAACAACAGGCTAACTAGTTTGGCCTTCTGCATACAGACATGGAACAGTTTCCTTCTTTCTTTTTTTTTTCTGTACAGATAGAGTCTTGCTTTATCACCCTCGGTAGAGTGCTGTGGCATCACAGCTCACAGCAACCTCCAACTCCTGGACTTAGGCAATAGGCTGGTGCCCTACCGACTAAGCCACAGGCACCACCCCAGACATGGAACAGTTTCCTCTGTGTTAGGAAAATCCAAACCATCTTAGTCTCCAGTGGGGAAAAACAACTGCATCCTTCAGCAAGACCAGAAGTGCCTTATGGCTGTTGCCTAACAAGAGCCTGTAAGATTTAACTTTTCAGATTGAGGTTTATATTTAAAACCTTGATATGATCTATTCAAGTATGGCTTAAATAAGGGATTGGATTCTAGACTAAAGGGGGTGCAGGGAAGGGAGATATCAGGCAGGAAGCAACCTGGGGTACCAATCCAAAGGCTGTTCTTTTTGGGAGAAAACAGATCACCATTCTGGGCTGCTTTTTTTACTGCACTGTGGCAGGTAACAGCGTGGACAGCTGGGCTGCTGCTCAGTGCTTGGCTGTAGAAGGTGCTGTCACATACCCTGTGATTAAGAGAATCCTCCACCAGCTGTTTAATAAGAAGAATGAAGACACTGAGGACCGGTCTTGTATCCTGCTAAGCCATCTCAGTGGGAAGACAGTATGTGTACATTACAACCAAGTTTTGGGAAACATTTGGGTCTTTGAGGTCTGTGCATGCAAGAAATCTAAAATGCAGACAGTTGGGAAGGATAATCTCAGCATAGGCAAAAGTGAACTAAATGTTAGTGAACCTGAATGTAGAGGTGTATAGGGGAAGTTACAATAACTACCTGAATGCGAAAAGTAGGTTGCTAAGGGTCTCTATGTATGCAAGGAGATTTGTGACTTGTAGAACTTGTTACTGCTAGAAGTTTACCATGAAAAACTGCACAAACTTACAAAGTGAAATGTGAAACTCACAAAAATTGAGGCACATGCAAATCATTTTAGGAATAAAAGTAGTTAAAGTCAGAAAGGGTAGGTCCCAAGAGTTCTCTGTTCAGATTATTAAATCTGTATTTTGCCCCCTGGTTTAGGATTGGTTGGCTTAAATGGAAGAGTGACATATGTCTTGTAAACCCACCCTTTCCTTTGCTAGGGAGGGGCATCTCATGTACTGTGACGTTAATTATGCAGGATGTCATGTTAGAATGGAACTTCAAGGTTCCAGTATCTCTAAAAGTGATGTGAATATATCTACATAAGTCTTCCCTCCTCAGAACCTGATAAACGCCATGCTGGCCATGGAGCTGAACAGCAGTCAATGGGAGGACCGGATTGTGGCCTGCCGGGCTCTGTCCCGGATCAATGGAAATGTCTCCTTGGTAAACTGCTTTCTTTACTTCCAGGACAGAAAGTGTAAGAAGGGCTGGGCTCCCAAGCCCTTCCACTTTTTGCTGCTCTCAAGTATTCTATTCTTACCAAATACATCTCTGTCGCAAAATTATTACATCTTAGTTCTAGCCCTATCATCAAATACCAGTATGTCTTTCTGTGACTTAAACTAGTGCTTCAATGAAATAGCACAAAAACTAAAAGGAGTTTAAAGATCTTTTATAGGAATTTGACATTGCCTCAGCATCAATGGACTTTACAAAAGTAACAGCTAATAACATATTTCTCCCTTCAAAACTAGTCCTTCATTACAGATAGTTTGACAAGCACTGATTTAAGCTGCCCAATAAAGCAACTATACAAAGGTCTCTGCTGGGTCACTGAGTGTTCAGCACACATATGTAAAATAAAGACCCTTCAATAACTCACAAGGCTGAGGCAGGAGGATTGCTTGAGGCCAGGAGTTCAAGACCATCCTGGAAAACTTAGGAGACCCTGCAAGAAAAAGTAAGAAAATTAGCCAAGTGTGATGACCTGTTCCTCTAGTCTCAGCTACTTGGGAGTCTAAGGAAGGAGGTTGTGGTGAGCTATTATCGCACTCCATTCCCCACTCCAACCTGGGCAAGAACAAGACCCCATCTCTATTAAAAAAAAAAAAAAATCCACAGTACCTGCTTTCAAAAAAACTGACATTATAGTTGGAATAACAAGACTAACATACATGAATGATTTAAGAACAAGTAGTAAATTAAGGTACTCTCTTAAAACTTTTCCAAGAGACATTAGTGTAGGTTGAACTTAGGGGTTAAAGTTCTGTGAAGAAGTTAGGGCCTTGGGCAGTGCCTGTGGCTCAGTAGGTAGGGTGCTGGACCCATATACTGAGGGTGGTGGGTTTGAACCCGGCCCCCAGCCAAACTGCAACAAAAAATAGCCGTGTGTTGTGGCAGGTGCCTGTAGTCCCAGCTACTCGGGAGGCTGAGGCAAGAGAATTGCCTGAGCCCAGAAGTTGGAGGTTGCTATGAGCTGTGACACCACAGCATTAGGGAAACCCTGACCACTATGTAGGTTTTCACCCGATCTCCTTTTCCCATTATTTCCCAGTCATCTTCAGCTGTCCAAATGAGATCTTTTCCTTCCTCCCATGAACACTGGGTATCTCCAGAAAGACCCAGAACACTGCCATTCCCATAAGAAGTGAACACCTTCCACTTACATTTTAATATGGAAAACACGAGATCTGGCCATTAGCATAGTAACCCCTGAAGATGTTTACATTATCAGGTTCTGGATTAGTTCTGTCTTTTTTTTTTTTTCAGACAGAGTCTCTCTATGTTGCCCTCAGTAGAGTGTGCCGTGATGTCACAGCTCACAGCAACCTCAAACTCCTGGGTTTAAGCAGGTGTCCACCACAATGCCCAGCTATTTTTGTTGTTGTTGTTGTGACAGTTGTTATTGTGGTTTAGCAGGCCCAGGCCAGGTTCAAACCTGTGAGCCTCCGTGTATGTGGCCAGCGTACTACCCAGTGCTGCCTTAGAAGAGAATTTTTGAGCTAAATCCTAAAGGAACATATCAAGTACCAAGTGGGAGGAGGAAGAAAGGAGATGTTTCCAGTAGAGATAACTGCCTGGGCACATTACACAATCATCATGTAGTAATCTTGTCCCTACCCTTCTGAGAAATACACTTACAGGGTGACCAACTATCTTGGTTTCTCTAGGACTTAGGACTTTCAGTACTAAAATCAGGAAAGGCCCAGGCAAACTGAGATGAGTTAAGGATCATAGATTAAATTAAAGGATGAGACCCAGATTTGAGCCTTGTTTCAGCTCTCACCAGGTTAACTTTAGGCAAGTTAATCAAAGCCTTCATTTTATTATCTGTGAATAGTAATAACAACTGCTTGGGAGATTAAGGGTATAAAAATACTTAGCACAAGTTGTCAAGTACAAAATAACACTCAATAAGTGATAGCTAATTACTGCACCTTTTTATAGGATATGAAACGTAAGTTGATCCAGCTGATGTGGAGTGACTGGAATAAGAAAGTGAGGCGTGCAGCTGCACAAGCACTGGGGCATATGAGCCTTGGGAAAGATGTACACGACGCAATCAGGTAAGGCCAAATCAACACAAGTCAACTTCTATTTCTTAAAGTGTTCAGCGGGCCTGACATCTAGCCAGACAACATTTGTTGAACTCCTCTCAGCACTGTACCAGATCCCACTACAGAAAGTTAACAGTCCCTATAGGAACTAACAATGTAGGCTTGGTGCCTATAGCTCAGTGAGTAGGGAACCCACCACATACACTGCAGCTGCCAGGTTCGAGCCTGGCCCGGGGCCTGCTAAACAACAATGATAACTGCAACCAAAAAATACCCAGGCATTGTGGTGGGCACCTATAGTCCCAGCCACTCGGGAGGCTGAGGCAAGAGAATCACTTAAGCCCAAGAATTTGAGGTTGCTGTGAGCTGTGATGTCACAGCACTCTACTGAGGGCAACATAGTGAAACTCTGTCTCAAAAACAAAGAGAAACTAACAATGTAGCTAGGGAAAGAAGCACCGAATACTCACTAGGTGTTAGGCAATGTTTAAGGTGTTTTGGGGAAATTCCAAATTATGACACAATTCTTATGACCACATGCAGGATATATAAATGCCTAATTAAAAATATCAAATCAGGCTGGGCACAGTGGCTCATGCCTGGAATCCTAGTACTCTGGGAGGCTGAGGCAGGTGGATTGCTTGAGCTCATGAATTTGAGACCAACCTGAGCAAGGACGAGACACCATCTCTACTAAAAATAGAAAAATGAGGCAAGAGGATCCCCTGAGCCCAAGAGTTGGAGTTTTCTGTGAGCTATGATGCCACAGTACTCTATCCAGGGCAACAGTTTTTGAGACTCTCTCTCAAAAACAAAAAAATAAAAATAAAAATATCAAATGAAGCCCAAACAACATAACAAAACACCATCTCCTCAAAACAAAATTTAAAAGTTAGCCTGGCATGGTGGCACGTGCTTATTGTCCCAGCTACCAGAGAAGCTGAGGTAGGAGGAATGGTTACAGTGAGTTATGACCACACCACTGCACTCTAGCCTGGGCAAGGCCCTGTCTCTAAAAAACAAAATAATAAGAATACCAAATCATACTAAAAACTAGAACAAATGGCATATACCAGAAATGCCATAGTGGAAAAATGGAACATTCAATGCAGGCTAGAGAAATAATGCCAAGGAAGATTCAAGGAGGATGGATGAGACATTCAGTCATTCTATGAAGTTGAGCGCTTAACATATGCTAAGTAATAGAGCTTCAAATAAGACAGTCAAGGTCTATACCCAGTAAAACTAAACTACCCGGCACAAGGCTGAACAGAAAAGGGTGGGGCTGGATATTGGAGAAACTACAGAGCTTGGATTTTATCCTGAGGGCATTAGTAGGGAGGGGGCAAACATAGGCCACTGAAAGTTTAAGGAAGGAAAATAAAGGCAACTTGTGCTTTACAGGGTCAAGCTGGCTCGAGGAAATTCCCAGGAGCGTGTAGAAGCCCTCTCCCTGATAAGTGAGCTCAAGCTCATGACCACCAAGCTCCTTCCAAGCTTCCTGCACTGTTTCTCTGATGACTTCATAGCAGTTCGGCGGGCAGCCTGTGTGGCAGCTGGTGTCCTGCAGATCCAGGACAAGATGGTGAGTCAGGGAAACATGTTCTTATCTTACCTTATTGACCTAAAGACAGCATTACCTTCCCTTGTGCATAGCACACTCACCATTCTGTGGGGACACAAATGAGAGATCAGGATCAGGAAGGTGAGGAGGGGGTATATAGGGCATGTGTTTATTAGGACCATTTAGCTCTCAGTGACCCACTCTAGTCTTCACTCTAAACTCCAGAGCACCCCCCTGAATCCAGGTCTCACCTCACTTAACTAACTTCTCATTACCTGGGTACTGATGGGCTTTAGTAGCAACTCCAGCGATCAGAATTATAATTTCTAGTTATTAGAGGGAAATCTAACTGAGGTGCTCAAAAGTAGCTTTATGGCTACAGGCCTGTGGATTGAGAAAAATTTATCTATAGATACCAGATAATTCAGCTAACACACTATGTGTACTAGTTGGTACTTCTGACTCCAACTCACTTGTCACTAGAATTGATAGGTCATTTTTCAGTTACAGCACCTTTTAGAGATAAGTGGAATCCCTGTTTCTGGTTTATTCTTGTTTTGGTTCTGCTCACTTAACAGTTCTTTTATCCATCTCAGGTGTTCAAATGCCTCCTTGATCTGATACAGAAAGATCCTTCCTGGAAAATCAAGGCCTTTGCTATTCGAGGTATTATAGAAGTTGTGACCCCAACATTTCAAATACATTCCCCTATGTTAGTAAAAATGATCCTCCAAAACTTTCTAGTAACAGGGTGAGATGTAGGAGAATGGATAATCTTAGCTTCTCAGAAGTGCCTTAGGAGAAGGGAAAGATTATTATAATTTTTCTTTTTATTATAATTTTTATAATTAGAATAAGTATCCTTAGTCTAGGAGGTTTATGTCAAACTTGTTAAGGTAAAGAGGTTGTCAAGACAGTTCTTGCCAACAGAATTAAGGATAAGTTCCAAGATTTTTCAATCTACTATGTATATATCTGTTGGATACATCTTTTTTTCTATAGAGTTTTTTTTTTAAGAGACAGAGTCTCACTTTATCACCCTCAGTAGAGTGCCACGAGATCACAGTTCACAGAAACCTCCAACTCCTGGGCTTAGGCAATTCTCTTGCCTCAGCCTACCGAGTAGGTGGGACTATAGGTGCCCACCACAATGCCCTGCTATTTTTTTGTTGCAGTTTGGTTGGAGCTGGGTTTGAACCCGCCACCCTCTGTATATAGGGCCAGTGCCCTACCCATTGAGCCATAGGCGCCACCCAATGTTTTTTTTGTTTTGTTTTGTTTTTTGCAGTTTTTGGCTGGGGCCAGGTTTGAACCTGCCACTTCTGGTATATGGGGCCAGTGCCCTACTCCTTTGAGCCACAGGCACTGCTCCCTAGAGTTTTTGTGTTTTTTTTTTAACTTACCGCACTCTGTACAAGTCAAGCCTGCTATTGAACTAAAATCTTGCTGCACTTTTCCTAGTTTCTTTTTAGAATTTTGGGCATTGCTTCTCTGACAATCTTTGGCAGGTCCCTAGCAGAATCAGCCCTAGGTAAACCTATGAAGTAATTGTCCCTCTTTTCCCCATCACCCTGCCTCAACTAGGCTGGTCTCCCAAGTTATCTGTCCCATATCTCACCCCCAAATGGGCAAATCAGTCCATGTTGACATCCCTACGGGCAAGGATGAGATGGAATTCCCCTTCTCAGAATTCTTTGGCAGGAATGTCCCATCTAACCTATCCCTAAAATTCCAAGGGTGATTAATTGCCATCCAAAAGGGAAGATATTGTTTGCAATACTCAACTTATTTCTGGATGTTAAGATATAGCTAACTCAGACTTTACGGACAGTGGAATATGCTGCTCCCTAACCTCTGTAGCTTTGGGACAGATTGGAGAAGTCAGTCCCCAACTGATAGAGCACCTGCTCTGGGCAATCCACTATGAAGCATCACCAGGTGTACGACTAGAAGCTTGCCGTAGCATCCGAGCCCTCAAACTTCAAGGGGACCGGGTCAGAGACACCTTTCTAGATGTACTGCTCCTGGAGGACCATGAGGCTGTTCTAACGTATGTTCTAAACTTGTTTCCTGCCATGACCTCTTGCACCTCCCATCCTTGCTAACGGAGTATGTCCCTGCCTTACCAGGCTGCCTAATGGCCAGTGAAAGCACAGGCCAACCTGTGCCATTCACATACCTACCCAAGAAAGTAACAGAAACTGGCTTAAATTGGATTGAAAAACAAACTCATATAGGTCATGTACCTTATCCCTCCACCTCCTCCCACACTGATTTTTGTTTTTTGATTTATTTACATATTCAAATGAAATTGATCGAGTGCCCACTATGACAATAGCCTTTAGAGTCAAAAAGATCATGGTCTAAATCTCAGCTCTGACATGCAGTAGCTATGTGAGCCTGGGCAAGGTACTGAAATACTCTGAAACCATTTTTCTATGTATCAAATGCAGTTGATAGTCTACATTATAAGGCTGTAGAGCCAACTGTCACAAAGCTGGTCAGTAAATGGTACCTATTACTACCTTTGAATATATCATCTCCAAAACTGCACATCATCCATATAAGCTAAGCATCATACCAAAAAAACTAAGGTGAAATTTTCACTAATAGGTGTTAAAAAATGTCCAACCAGTATCAAAAGAGAACAATGTTGTTAGGCATTTCTTTACCATCTAATACTCATGAGCATGAGACTATCAGTTACTTTAGTAATGCTTTTTGATGATTTGCTGCCTAGTACAGTTTTTTCTTCATACCATTTTTACAGATAAGACTCAGTAAAACCACATTTAGGATTCTAGCCGGATTCCAAGTTCTATATTTTCTACCCCATGCTATTTTATTTATTATTATTATTTATGTTTTTGAGAGACAAGGTCTCACTCTGTCACCCAGGCTGGAGTGCAGTAGCAATTCAGCCTCAAACTCCTGGGCTCAAGGGATCCTCCTGCCTTACCTTCTGAAGCAGTTATTATAGGCATCTGTCACCATGCCTGGTTAATTTTTTTAAATTTCTTTTGGAGATGAGGTGTTGGTCTGTATGTGGCCCAGGTTGGTCTCAACCTCCTGGCTTCAAGCAATCTTCCCACCTCAGCCCCTAAAGCTGCTAGGATTATAAACTGGGATTGTAAGCCACCACATCTAGCCTCCTATACTTTTTTTTTTTTGAGACAGAGTCTCACTATGTCATCCTTGGTAGAGTGCCACAGCATCATAGCTCACAGCAACCTCAAACTCTTGGGCTTAAGTGATTCTCTTGCCTCAGCCTCCCAAGTAGCTGGGACTACAGGTGCCTGCCACAACACCCGGATATTTTTTTGTTGCAGTTGTCATTGTTGTTCGGCAGGCCCGGACGGGCTCGAACCCACCAGCCCCATTGTATGTGGCCAGTGCCCTAACCACTGACCTACAGGCACTGAACCCCTGCCCCCGCATAATTCTTTAAAGGACCAGAGAAGCACAATCCAAGAAGTCCCTCTTATCTTTCAGGGAAATTTACCAGGCAATGAAGATACTCAACTTAGAATGTGAAGCAAACCGAGAAATGCTTCAGAAGATCAACATAAAGGTAAATAAGTGCAAGGTCTATTTTCAAGGGAATATTTGGGGCTCTCAAGAGTTCCTGAGACCCTTTTCCCCAACACAGAAACATTTTTTACAAACCCAAACATGTATCATTTGAATGTCTGTGCAAAAATAGGTTATAAAATCCTATTAGTTTATATAAAAACAAAACAAAATCCTACTAGTCCTATCAAGCAGACCTCAAAGTCAGGAAAATCAAGCTTTATTATTTTGGTGTTTGTTTTGGGTTTTTTTTTTTTTTTTGTTTGTTTGTTTTGAGGCTACAGTGCCCAGGCGCCACCTAGCTCACAGCAAACTCAAACTCCTGGGTTCAAACAATCCTCCTGCCTGAGCCTCCTGAGTAACTGGGACTAGGGGCGCCTGCCATGATGCCTAGCTTATTTTTCCTATTTTTAGTAGAGATGGGGGGAGGTCCTCACTCTTGCTCAGGCTGGTCTCGAACTCCTGAGCTTAAGGGATCCTCCTGCCTTGGCCTTCCATAGTGCTAGGATTACAGGCATGAGCTGCCACACCCTGCCAGATTGTCTTAATTTTCCTTAATTTCTAATCTGGGTTCCTCACCATCTGAAAGGGTTATTCTAATTTGTCAAGGCTATTAGATGGAAGAATACAGGGGAAAGAACTTTAAAAAGGTAATCCACAAAACAAAACCAACTTCAGTGAAGTTTCTTTTTATTTATTTATTTTTAAGACAGAGTCTCTCTGTTACCCAGACTAAACTGCTGTGGTATCAGCCTAGCTCACAGCAACCTCAAATTCCTGGGCTCAAGTGATCCTTCTGCCTCAGCCTCCTGAATAGCTGAGACTATTGGCACCTACCACAACACCCAGCTAATTTTTCTAATTTTAGTAGAAATGGGGTCTTACTCTTGCTCAGGCTGGGTCAAACTCCTTAACTCAAGTGATCCACTTGCCTTGTCCTGCCAGAGTGCTAAGATTACAGGTGGGGGCCACCGCATCTGGCAGAAACAAGCATTTCTGAGTAGGTTCCTTTCATCATGCCAAAAAAACTAAGGTGAAATGTACACTAACAGGCGTAAAAGAATCTCCAACCAATATCACAAGAGAACAACGTTCTTAGGCATTTCTGTACCACCTTATACTCATAAGCATGAGACAGTTACTGTATGTAGTAATGCTTTTTGATGATTTGCTGCCTAGTACAGTTTTTTTAAACATAATTTGCTCTAATCTAGATTAATACGCTAAATCAAAAGGACTTGCTGACACAGAAAATATTCAAGTTTGAGAAGGTCATCAGAAAAGTGAAGGAGGAAGGAAAGCGTATTTACTTAAAACCCAAAGAAGGTCAAAAACCACTGACGCTACATGCTCTTCTCAAAGCTACTTTTCAGGGTATGTTTCCTAGGGGTCAGTCCTATTCCTTTAGTAAGCCTTTTCCAGAATTTGGATGTTTTGTGACTTAGTAGTGAACTCTATGGGATGAAAAGCATCAGGAAAGCCTACTTTCCTTTCCTTCTTGGCCATCATCCACTGAGGTACTTTTTTCCCATCTGCCAGGTTTTTCATTTTCTAGTTTATCCCTTAAGAAAAGAATGAGGTAGCTGTATTTGAACTGATTTAAAAGTTAGGTCATAAAAGGACATATTAGAAAAACAAAAGTCTTTATAAAACGAGATCTGTGTGGGCAGCACCTGTGGTTCAGTGAGTAGGGCACCACCCCCATATACCGAGGGTAGCGGGTTCAAACCTGGCCCTGGCCAAACTGCAACAAAAAATAGCTGGGCATTGTGGCAGGCACCTGTAGTCCCAGCTACTCAGGAGGCTGAGACAAGAGAATCACCTAAGCCCAAGAGCTGGAGGTTGCTGTGAGCTGTGATGCGATGGCACTCTACCTAGGGCAACTTGTCTCTTAAAAAGAAAAAAAAAACAAAAAACTGAGAGCTGTGTATGTTTGATTAAGCACATACGCACATACGAAGTCTTTTTTTCTTTTTTTTTTTGAGACAGAGCCTCAAGCTGTCTCCCAGGGTAGAGTACCGTGGCATCACAGCTCACAGCAGCCTCCAACTCCTGGGCTCAAGCGAGTCTCCTGCCTCCACCTCCCAAGTAGCTGGGATTACAGGTGCCCGCCACAACGCCCAGCTATTTTTTGGTTGCAGCCGTCATTGTTGTTTGGCGGGCCCGGGCTGGATTCGAACCCACCAGCTCAGGTGTATGTAGCTGGTGCCTTAGCCGCTTGAGCCACAGGCGCCAAGCCACATACAAAGTCTTTAATCATGGTTGCCTTGTCTGGAAAGTGGGGTTGGAGAGAAAGCTATCATTTTACATAGATAAACATCTATGCTTTTGTAACTTTTTAAAAAAGACTTTATAAAGTTCTCAACCTTAAACAACTGAACCTATCAGTTATGGTGATAAAATCTTAAGAGTGCCAGACACGACTTAAATGATGAGGGTACAGAAATCAAGCTGTATCAAATTATACTTACAAAATCTGTGTGCCCAAGCGTAGCAGCAGCTTCAGGTCACTCAGCCAGCTGCCTACCAGCTACCACCCCAAACCCAGGTCTTCTGGTTCCAAGTCCAGTGCTCTTTCTGGTACACCAGGCACTTTTCCACCAACCATGAGACCAGATTTGAGAAAGTTTCTTCCAACTGCCAGAAAAAAATGAGAGTGGAAAGTAACTTGAACAAGAGCTTTCCCTCATGGCTAGCTTGCTAAAAGTTGGTTTACTAAGACCTATGACACCATAGCTAAGTGACATGCTTCCCCTCTAGAAGCAGTGCCAGCCACTGATGCAAACAAGCAAAAACATAATAAGCTTTTAAAGTTGACCTTGTAATGGAAAATGACTTTTCTATGAGGATTGGACTATTTAGAATTCAAGTAGCATATCTTAAAATCAAAAAAATTACCCCCAAAGTTAAAGAACTGGCCCAAGCAGATGAGTTCTCTTCTTTAAAAGTTTAATATTCTCCATTTACATCCTACAACCACCCCAAGTTGCTTTTCATCTCAGGTATTATAGGTTTTCCCTGTCTTCTACCCCCTCCCATATTTCTTCAAACCATCCCACATAATAATCTAGTCTCAGAAAAGGGAAACATTCTTTGTCTTTGACACTTTAATTTTCTAATGTTGATACAAACTTAATAACAAACAGTATACTGACCCCAAACCTCCCCCCAAACTGGTGAAAGATAATTCAAATGCAAGATGCAAATTTCAAATAAAAACTTCTGGTGTCTCAAGCAGAATGACATGGCCAGTGCTACACAGTACAGTGAAGCCTGAGTGTGCTAAAGCTGGTTCTCTGAAATGATCAGAGATCAAGGTTACTTTTTCATTTCCAATATCTGCTTTTACATTTGTACCTAGATGAGGTGGTTCTTCCTAGAAGACCGTCTGAGGTTTGTGACATTGAAGCAGTCATAAAGGTAAATGTGAGCACACTGATTATTATCAAGGTAAGAACATGAATTTAAAAAAAAAAGTGGCAATGGCAGGGGAGAATCCCTCCTGCCTTGTTTCCAATAATTAACAAGAAACTTGTTTAAGTTAGAGGCATCTTGGTTAGCAGCAACCCCTTATCATACAACATGGTTGCCAAGGAAAGCTGGTCCTCCACACTATCACAGGGCAGGTCCCCTACTCTCACGAACTCTGGATAGGAGCGAAGCAAGAGTTCCATAGCATCTGCTTGCTGGGGGTATATTTCCAAGCACTTTGGCTCTTCCAGATGATAAACACGAGAGTTTTCCACGGTGTAATAGAGAAACAAATGGCCTCCCTCACCCACCAGACGAGCTATCCCATCCTGAAGCATGTGGACTTCTGTTTCTGTTGTCAACTGGGCCCCCACATTTACAGGTTGTCCAGCCTCCCAGCGAATTGGGAGCCCGTGAACACTTAGTGCCCTCTCCCTATCAGTCAAAACAGGGGGTAGAGAATCATGGATGAAGTCTTTGGCTCGCTGGTCAGCCACAGCATCAACAGGAGCAAAGTGTCCCAGCCTGGCAACCAAGACCCGGACCTTCTCCATGAAAGCAGTTCTTCGTGGATCCTTAGAATCAGAATGCTGGGCCCCCATGTAATCCATAAAGTCTCGGGGAAGACCCCTCCGAAACTCCACATTTTCTTCCATTGCAGCCTGCACAGCCAGAGGCAGTACAGCCTCTAGAAAGTCTCCCCAGGTATTGCGCTGGTATGTGGACAAGGTCAGATGCAGGGAGTGGACTCCATCCTGGCATTCAGCTTGGTGAATGAAGCCCCGAGGAAAATAAAGCAAATCTCCAGGTTCCAGGACAGTTTGCAGCACCGGCTCACCGAGGTCATCCTGACTAAAGTTGGGGCTAGATGTCAGGGCCAGTTCCTCTGCTGGGATCCGGGGTCGGTAGACACGCCAGAGTTTCCTACCTTCCAGCTGCAGCACGAAAGCTTCGATGTCGTCGTAGTGAGGAGCAAAGCCCTGCGAATCGGGGGGCGTGAGGTAAACGTTGGAGCCTGCCATGCTTCCAAACTGCTCTTGGAGTACGGCCAAAAACTGCCACACAGTGGTCGAGAAAGCCTGCGGACACAGGAGGCGCAGGGAGCAGCCGGCCTGGTACAGGGACCATGCGGCGGCCGGCAAGGCGCGGCCGGGCGGGTTCAGGGTCTCGCGCCTCCCATTGATGTAGCGCGCGGCGTCCAAGTGCTGCCCGAACTGCACCTCCTCGTTGCGCAGTATTGAGTCCAGATCGGCGGTAGAGAAAAGGCCCTGGTAGTAAGTGCGGTCCTGCCGCCGCACCAGCACCGCCTCCCGCTCCCACAAGCGCCGGTAGAAATGATCTGGCGGCATTGGTGCGATGAGCCACTCAAAGAGATGTGCTGCTCGCCGCCGGCTGCTGGGGATGCGGTTCAGCTCCGTCAAGACGCGCTGCAGCGGGGAGTCCCAGGACAGCTCTCCACCGGTGCTATCCACCTCCGGTCCCGACAGGGTCACAGGGGCCCCGGAATGTGGAGCGGCCCCCAAGTGCTTGGCTGTGCACAGCAGGGCAGAGTTCTCCACCACGCGGGCCGGCGCAGCCACCGAAGCTGGCATGAGGCGCGCTGGCTGGGTCTGCGCTTCAACAAGGCGCGCCGGCGGGGTCTGCAGGGAGTGCGCGGCCGGCGAGGCTTCCAGCAGCTCTGCAGGCCCCAGATGGCCGTAGGGCTCTCGCCGGGCTCCGTCCGGGATGGCTGCCGCTGCTGTCCCGCTAGGCAGTGCGTCCCCCAGATCGTTGGCCGTGGACTCCACTCTGGAGTCCTCCAGGTCCTCGCTTGGCAGCGTCTGGACCCTCAGCGCTGCCATGCGGGACGCTGCACTTCTTCTCAGCTGCCTGCGTATCTTCCTGGGTCTCAAGGGCAGGGCCAGGATCGACCCGCCATGTGGCTGGGGCTGGCGCCGACGCCTCGGCCGCCCACGCCTCAATACCCCTACACCAGCTCGCAGCCCGTCCATGGCCAAACTGTGCACTCCCACAGCCAGGCCGGAGACAAATAATACAGCCACACAGACAGCGGCTGCGGTGCACTCTGGGAAGAGGGCGTGGCCTCCAGCTAGCTCTGGGTTAGCCACGCCCATCATTCATCCTCCAGGCTCTCCCGCTCTCGGTGTTAGCAAATGTTGTCTTCGTTAAATGTATGGGTTGTTTAATCCCTGCGAAACTAAAAGGGTTCCGCCTTTAGAGGGCAATTTAAAAATCAGGAACTCCAGGAGAAAGACAGTTGGCTACTTAACTCGTTTTTCTCCCAGTCTCTCTGAACATTGCAGTGTTCCTCCAACGTCCTCATTTCTGAACAGCAACTTCCCGTGGGAAAGTACAATTCTTGTTTTTCTTTTCCTTCCTTCCTTCCTTCTTTTTTTGAGACAGTCTCACTTTGTCGCCCTCAGTAGAGTGCTGTGGAGTCATAGCTCACAGCAACCTCAAACTCTTGAGCTTAAGCGAGCCTCTAGCCTCTCAAGTAGCTGGGACTACAAGCTCCACCACAATGTCCTCCTATTTTTAGAGATGTGGTCTCGTTCTGGCTCAGGTTGGTCTTGAACTGGTGAGCTCAGGCAGTTCACCCAACTCGGTCTCTCTGAGTGCTAGGATTACAGATCCAAGAAATATGCGCAAAATTTGAGATTCAGAATGCCTGGGGCAAAGTCTGTGATTCTGAAGAACATCCCACCAGGTTCTCTGCAATGCAGATACTTCATTGATTGAAGCCCTAAGACTTCTTCACCTTCCTCTGTTCCATATCCTGACAGTCTTTGTCCCAGCTCTGGAAAAGAAGTTATTGACTTCTTTACTTACATTCTGGATATCTGCCCTTCCCAACCCTCTAAGCTTTTGTTTCATTAGCTAAGATTTCTCTCCTCTTCCTCCTATGAATCTTAAATCTAGGTTTCCGGGAGGCTGAGGCAAGAGAATTGCCTAAGCCCAGGAGTTGGAGGTTGCTGTGAGCTGTGTGATGCCATGGCACTCTACCAAGGGCAACAAAGTGAGACTCTGTCTCTACTACAAAAAAAAAAAAAAAATCTAGGTTTCTCATTTAACAGACAGTACTGGCCTGAGGATGTAGTTGTTGAGAACAAGGTCACTGTCTTCGTGCCACTACATGCTTTGCATATAGAAATTATTTGTCTTCATTTCAATCATTTAAGATGAATTCCTAGAAATAAAAGAGCTAGATTAAAGGGTAAGGTACAAATCACACTACAGTGCTTCCATGCCTCCCTCTTTCATAGTTGCACTTTTTTTTTGAGACAGAGCCTCAAGCTGTCCCCCTGGGTAGAGTGCGGTGGCATCACAGCTACCTCCAACTCCTGGGCTCAAGCAAGTCTCCTGCCTCCACCTCCCAAGTAGCTGGGACCACAGGTGCCACCACAACGCCTGACTATTTTTTGGTTGCAGCCATCATTGTTGTTTGGCAGGCCCAGGCTGGATTCCAACCTGCCAGCTCAGGTTATGTGGCTGGCACCTTAGCCTCTTGAGCCGCAGGTGCCAAGCCACACAGTTGCACTTCTATCCAAACACTTG
This sequence comes from Galagoides demidoff, assembly GCA_963574575.1. Classification (NCBI taxonomy): domain Eukaryota; kingdom Metazoa; phylum Chordata; class Mammalia; order Primates; family Galagidae; genus Galagoides; species Galagoides demidoff. The sequence goes on along the minus strand of CAUYQV010084820.1, from coordinate 4,516 downwards.
CCAAAGCTTTTAGCTTTTATCTCTACCCATGTTTAATATCCATATCCTCTTTTTATTTTTATTTTTGAGACAGACTTTCACTGTGTCACCCTCAGTAGAGTGCTGTTGCATCACAGCTCACAGCAACCTCAAACTCTTGGGCTTAAGCGATTCTCTTGCCTCAGCCTCCCAAGTAGTTGGGACTATAGGCACCCACCACAATGCCTGGCTATTTTTTTTTTTTGGTTGTAGTTGTCATTGTTGCTTGGTAGGCCCGAGGCTGGATTCATACCAGCCAGTTTCAGTGTATCTGGCTGTCACCCTAGGTGCTGAGCTACAGGCACCAAGCCCATCCTGTCTTTTTTATTTCTCACATGGTCCATTGTTTTTAACTGGGGGCAATTGTGCCTTCCTATGTACATTTGGCTATGTCACATGGGGGGATATTCTAACACTGGTGAGTGGACACTAGAGATGGGCTAAACATCCCTCAAAGCAAAGTACAATTCCCCACAGCAAATAGTTATCCTTCCCAAAATAACAGTGTAGTGCTGAGGCTGAGAAACCCTGAGAAATACAAAGAGTATTTGTAATACAAAGAGTATTCTAGGTGTCTATACCTAGACTCTTTACTTGTCATCTCTCCATGGTAATATGTACCATAAATAGCTACACAATTAATTTTCACAAGCTGTTACACCAAAACCTGTCATCTCCCCACTTAAAATCTATCTGTGTCCCAAAGCTGAAAATGCTGGTACAGATGTAGAGAAGGGATCACTTTTACACTGTTGGTGGGACTGCAAACTAATATAGCCTCATTGGAAAGAAGTATGGAGAATCTTCAAAGAACTCAAAATAAACCTTCCATTTGATCCCGCAATCCCATTACTAGGCATCTACCCAGAAGAAAAATATATAATTTTATCACAAGGACATTTGCACTAGATTGTTTATAGAAGCTCAATTTACAGTCACAAACGTGGGAACAACCCAAATGCCAATCAACCCATGAATGGATTAATAAACTGTGGTATACTAATGGTATACCAGTGGTATACTGTGGTTTAGTGTGGAAGTAGAATACTAGTCAGCCATAAAAATGATGGAGACTTTCCATCTTTTGTGTTAACCTGGATGGAGTTGAAACACATTTTTCTTAGTAAAGTATCACAACAATGGAAAAGCAATAATCCAATGTACTCAATACTAATATGAAGCTAGTAGATGATCTAATACCCACATAAGAGAAAAACTCAATTAATTCAAGTTTTGGGGGGGAAGCAGGAGAAAGGGGATTGGTGTTCTCCAACCTAATGGACACAATGTAAGGGTATATGGCACACTTTCTGCATACGGGATACAACTATAACAGGGACTTTACCTAACAAATGCAAACATTGTTATCTAATTGTTTGTACACTCATATTAATCTGAAATTTAAAAAAATAATGAATGGGCTCAGCGCCTGTGGCTCAATCGGCTAAGGCGCCAGCCATGTACACCTAAGGTGGCGGGTTCAAATCCCCAGCCCAGGCCCGCCAAACAACAATGATGGCTGCAACCAAAAAATGGTGGGGCGTTGTAGCGGGCACCTGTGGTCCCAGCTACTTGGGAGGCGGAGGCAGGAGACTCGCTTAAGCCCAGGAGTTGGAGGTTGCTATGAGCTGTGATGCCATGGCACTCTACCCAAGGGGATAGCTTGAGGCTCCATCTCAAAAAAAAAAAAAATAATGAATGAATAAGTAAAACTCCCCAGGAGAATCTAATGAAAAAAAAAATGTTTTTTGTAAAGATGAGATCTCACTATGTTGCCCAGGCTAGTGTTGAACTCCTGGGCTCAAGTGATCCTCTCACCTCAGCCTCTGAAATACCTGGACTACAGGTGCAAGCCACTGCACGTAGCTCTTATCTGTAATTCTCACTTCAGCAATGAGAAAATTGGCTCCACCATCCTGCATCCATTATGGTTTAATCCCCATACATTATTAACCCTTGGGAAACAACTTTATTAACCAGAGTACTGGGCTACATGCAATTCTTGTTGTCACTAGTCTTACAGACTCCACTCCTTTCAAAAGTTTTTCCCACACCCTTCACTGAGATTGTTTTGTACCTTTGTTGTACAATTAGATTCTCTTGTCATAGTCTCCATTCCTTCCTGAGATCCCTTATTTCCTAAATGATTTTTAAAATTTGTGTGCATTAAGGCCAGGTACTGTGGCTCACACCCATAATCCTAACTCTCTGGGAGTGGATTGCTTGAGCTCAGGAGTGCCAGACCAGCCTGAGCAAGATCAAGACCCTGTCTCTACTAAAAATAGAAAAACTAGCTGGACATCAGAGTAAGTGCCTGTAGTCCCAGCTACTCAGAAGGCTGAGGCAAGAGGATCCCTTAAGATCAAGAGTTTGAGGTTGCTGTGAGCTATGAGCACTCTACCCTGGGCAACAGAGTGAGACCGTGACTCAAAAAAATTTCTTGTGTGTGTCTATACTAATGTTCACTCTTTGTGTTGTAAAATTCTGTGGATTTTAACAAATGTGTGATGTCAGGTATCCACCATGTATCATACCAAAGAGTTTTACCACCCTAAGTGTCTCCTATATTTTACTTATTCAATCCCTTTCTCCTCCCCCCAAGACATCTAACACCCACTGATTTTTTTACTGTCTCCATAGTTTAGCCTTTTTCAGAATGTCGTATAATTGGAGCCATACATTATGTAGCCTTTTCAGACTGGCTTCTTAGGACTATATGTTTGCAGAGTTTCATTCATGTGCATACCTCTTTGTGGCTTGATAGGTAATTCCCTTTACTTCTGAGTACTAGACAATTGTATAAATGTCCCAGTTTGTCCTTTCGTTTACTGAATATCTTGGTTGCTTCTAATTTGGGGAGAATAAAGCTTCTAAAATCATTGATGTGTTGGCTTAGCGCCTGTAGCTCAAGTGGCTAAGGCGCCAACCACATACACCAGAGCTGGCAGGTTCGAATCCAGCCCTGGCAACAACAATGACAACTACAACCAAAAAATAGCCGGGCCTCGTGGTGGGCACCTGTCGTCCCAGCTACTTGGGAAGCTGAGGCAAGAGAATCGCTTAAGCCCAGGAATTGGAGGTTGCTGTGAAAAAAAGATTAATTAATTAATTAATTAAAATAAAAACATTGATGTGGGACACAACTACACGAGAGAGCTTACCTAAAAAATGCAAACATTGTAAACTAATCATTTGTACCCTCACATTAATCTCAAATATAAATAAATAAAAAATTAATGTTCAGGTCTGACCTTTTATCATTATTTCAGTTCTTCATTTAGAGCCTCAAGCTGTCCCCCTGGGTAGAGAGAGTGCCATGACATCACAGCTCACAGCAACCTCCAACTCCTGGGCTTAAGCAATTCTCTTCCCTCAGCTTCCCAAATAGCTGGGACTACAGGCACCTGCCACAATGCCTGGCTATATTTTGGTTGTATTGTCATTGTTCTTTGGCAGGCCTGGGCTAGATTTGAACCCCCCAACTCAGGTGTATGTGGCTGGCGCCTTAGCCGCTTGAGCTACAGGCACAAAGCTCAATGTTCATTTCAAAGATAATATTCAAAAACAATAAACATAGCTATGCCTGGTGACTCACATTTGTAGAAAAATTAGCTGGGCATTGTGGCAGGCTCCTGTAACCCCAGCTACTTGAGAGGCTAAAGCAAGCAGATTGCTTGAGCCCAAGAGTTTGAGGTTGCTGTGAGCTGTGATAATGCCAAGGCATTCTACCTAGGGAACAAAGTGAGACGCTGTCTCAGTTAACAAATAAATAAGTGGAGGAGTGCATCCTGAAAATGAAAATTAAAATGGTATGTTACACTGTAATTATCCTTTTTTTTTTTTTTTTTTTTTGAGACAGAGTCTCAAGCTGTCACCCTGGGTAGAGTGCTATGGCATCATAGCTGATAGCAACCTCCAACTCTTGGTCTCAATCAATCCTCTTGCCTCAGTTTTTCTATTTTTAATAGAGGTGGGGTCTCCATTTTTGCTTAGGCTAGGCTCAAACTCGTTAGCTCAAGCAATCCACCTGCCTCGGCCTCCCAGAGTGCTAGGATTACAGGCATGAGCCACTGTCCTGGAAGAATTATCCATTTTTAAGTAATGAAAAGCATAATAATACACTGATTTTATTACTTAACTAGTAATAATGCATTCTAATGTGTAGCTGCAATGATAAGTTATTATCGTGAATTAAGGAATAACATAAAAATGACCAGTTGAGGCTTGGCGCCTGTGGCTCAAGTGGCTAAGGCGCCAGCCACATACACCTAAGGTGGTGGGTTCGAATCCAGCCTGGGCCCACCAAAAAACAACAATGACAACTGCAACCAAAAAATAGCCAAGCATTGTGGCAGGCGCCTGTGGTCCCAGCTACTTGGGAGGCTGAGGCAGGAGACTCACTTGAACCCAGGAGTTGGAGGTTGCTGTGAGCTGTGATGCCATGGCACTCTACCCAGGGGGACAGCTTGAGGCTCTGTCTCAAAAAAAAAAAAAAAAA